>JAUELK010221009.1:0-10161 GCA_031471215.1 Gastropteron pacificum | reverse complement strand
CCCCCCCCCCCCCCCCCCCCCCCCCCCCCCCCCCCCCCCCCCCCCCCCCCCCCCCCCCCCCCCCCCCCCCCCTCGGAATCTGAAGGTTTAGGTTCAAGACATAAATAAGGTGTACCTGTTTTTTGTCTGTTCCCCATTTAATTTTGTTGGAAATGGACATCCTTTCAAGGTCTCGCTTCCTTCCGGAGTTACGGGATCTCAAACGATCGCACACATCCCAATGGGTGTGGTCAACATTCAGACAGTGAGACATCTTGGACTGGTGGCCACAAGGTCAATAAGTCTCTCTTCTTATTGTGAAGCTGTTACTACCATACACAATTCGAAATCTGAATGTGTACCGGTATGCTGTTAGGATTTGAGATAAACAGGGGGGCTAACATGTATTCATAAACTATGTGTAAGCCTACTCTTGAAAAAGGAACAATACACAATATGTATATCGTACTTTGCTATAACGTTCTTGCCACAGCCGTAGCAAGAAATGGCAACCACCCATAAACAGCTATAATTTAAATATGTATATTGTCAGTGTGACTGGGCTCATATCAAACCGTGAACGACAAAACAGTGCAAGTGTACATATAGGCCTACCTCCCAGGAGGTTGGAATGGCTCAGCAGAATATGTCACTGTCACATAAGTTACCATGTAGAAATGCTAAACATTCCAAAGAAAGCAAAGTCAGTTTTGTTTACCCCCAGACGTGCAGTGTTCTGATTGTCCATTTGGCTCATGGTCGTTCCTCTTTTACATGTACATGTATTTTGTGATGGTTTTTGTTTTTTTACAATCCACTCTTTCAGTGTTTGAGAACCACTACTCTCATGCTTCATGGTAACTGAGATCCTATATAATGTATGTACACTTAAAGTTTGTATAGATGTGTGATCATACATACTGTTTACAGTGGGAAACTTGTGCTAGGGCTGGATTCAGTACAACTGGGTTATAGTTGGGCTCCAGACCTTATTTTCTTTCGATCCTCTTCTTTTCAAGTTGGCACAAACACATAATAATGTATTGTACCACGGTACAAACATACAGGACACAACAAACTAACAAACACAAAAAGACTCAAATTAAACAAAGAACAATCAATATTTCTATACAATCATCTTCATTGTAATAATATTTGTTTTTGTACATATTAGCATGAATCACAGAATCATCATTTTATAAATAGTGTGGATTTACAAGCAAGGCATTACATCCATTTACATACATGTACAAGCATGTGGTAAATAATAGAAATAATGTACTAAATAGCAAGCAAATACATGTACGAACGAAAAGCAAATCAAGCAGTAAATAATACACGGACACATGATTTTCTGACCTAAAAATAAAGATATTCTTCTTCTTCCAGTAAGTTGGATCACTCAGACTTGAGTAGTACTCCAACGCACATGATTAAAATTGTATCTAAAGTAAAAAAGTATCTACGTCATACTTCAACAATTTTGAAGAAAGATAAAATATGGAACTGATGTAAAAGCAGAGTCTTGAGGCTCCTATTCACAGTAATCATAAGTGCAAAAGCTTCATTATGATCAACATAACCCATGATACTGGTACATGTATTTCCAAAGAGAAATATTAGAATTATCCTTTCTGCTCGCTAGCATCAAATATGAAATAAAAACACACAAAAAAAAAACAAGACCCAAAATTTATTAGAACAAACTGAAAAAGCTAAATACAGTGGAGTCCGCTTAAAGTGAACTCTTTGGGACCAGAAAAAAGCGTTCACTTTATCTGAGGTTCATTTTAACCATTTTGGCCATAATCAAGGGAAGCAACAAGAAAATACGTTCCCAAGAAACTGGTTCATTTTATCCACTATTTTTTTAAATTAAAACGAATAGCAGTTCAATCAGGACCACAGACTGTCATTCACTTTAAAGCGATTGTTCAAATAAAGAGTATTCACTTTAGGCGTACTCCACTGTAATTGATATGATATGTTACTGGGCAGCAAGTTAAAATAGTAGGAACAACTCTACTCTATGGCACAGACGTAGACAGAGATATATTGCAACAGTGTAACAGAAACTCATTAAGAGTATTGATTCAGGAATTAACAGCAGAATGTTCTTGTGCAAACATAAAGTGTCATCCTGATAGATGTAACCCTACCCAATATTCCTTGAAATATAAATCTAATAACCGTGTCTGATTCTGGTTAAATGCAGTAATGCTGTTTAAAACCTTCTACAAATTTAAAATTTCAATTTTCTAAATCACTTGTCATCCGCTTTCACAATGTTGTCTTTGTCTGCTAAAGATTTCCACTCGAAAAAGGAACCCTGTGAAAGAGTGTAAGGAAAATTGGTTATGAAGTACATGTACCAAAACGCGATGGGAGGCATTAAATGGTCATGCAGTGGCTAAATGGTTAATGTGTTGGGTTGACTCGTTTGGCTTCCATGAAAGTGACCCTGATTCGAACCCCTATATAGGATTCCTTGGGACAAGGGTTATTTTGGTAGTTTGGCTATTTACCCCTGTCGTATCGACGAAGACAGATAGTAGTAGCTAGAAGTGTAAAAACTCAACAACAAAAATCACTGCATTTAGACACTTGATCTCCGCTAAATTGAACAACCGAACAACTCGTTTGCACACATACATCTTTTAATCAAACCTTGACAGCTGAAACTAAACATTTTTGTTAAGTACAAAGAATGTCTCCTGAATTGTAAAAATAATAAGACCTTGAGAATTAAGGCTGTGTGGTGGCCGAACGGTTTACCCATTTGGTCTCCAAGCAAGCGAGCAAGGTTTGAGTCCCTCCAAGGGATTCTGGACATGGGTTGTGTGGGCAGTATATATGTATACATGGCTGTGCACCCCTGTCCTACCACAGACAGAGATTGTTGTTGCTGTTATCAGGCACAAGTTATGAGTTGTACACTCTTCAAGTGGTCTAGTAGACCTACAGAGCCATGGCAGCCTAGCTCTGCAACATGGTAGTGGAGAGCCTTCAAATTGGCCCCTTGTTCATGCAATTGTGCAATGCAGTCACAAGACCCCTCCGGACTAGAGACAGATATTAAAACGAAGGTCTCAACTCTTGTTGCTAGGGGTGTAAAACTCAAACTAAAAAAATAAAAGAACAACTGAAAACTCAGACAGGGTTATGGGAGAAAGGGGGAACCATACAAAGAAAAGAAAGTAGACACAGATTCTTTTTCACTCACATTGTACAAGGGTACGTTCTCGTGTCCTAATATATGTGCTGCTGCCATGAGGCCGCAAGCTGTCATCCCAGACTGACATGAGCTCACCAGCGATTTCTCTAAGTCTATACCTGCCTGGTCAAACACTGAAAGAAAACAACAGCAAAAAAATCATTCACATCAAAGTTTCCTCTTTTTTTTCCTACAACTACTGAGCTTTCTCACCCCTACATCAAGGTTTGAGGATTTTCTAAAATTGAATATAATGGTTATCATGGATGACGTTTATATATAGATCAGCAAACTTGTTGTGCCTGCAAAGCCAGAATTACATCATCGACCCTTTACACCAATGAGAAACATGGGTCATAAAGATTGTTTTAATTTAGAAGGAAAAAAAGGGAGAAAAGGCAAAAGTGAAAGGCTTGATACTAAAACAGTTTGTTTGTACTCACATGCCTGTAGATCTTCCTTTGACTTGACTGTTCCATCTCCATTGAAAAGTAAATTGAATGGTATATTCTTGGCACCTGGTATATGTCCACCACTCTCATCTGATGGAGAATAAAAAACGAACACATTTCTATGTGTATTGTTCAAAGAAATCACTGGTATAGATATTGGTACATCCTTCCTTGTTTGGATGTAAACATGTTTTTTTGTAAGATGGGAAAATGAATGTAATAAGGTGAAAGTTGTCTATGTCTATTGGAAATTGATCATCACCTCACCCACTACTACTGCTTGTGCATCTTATCTTATAGAGAGACCTTTTAATAATTTCATGATCATTTTTAGGAAATTAAACAACTGAAAGTAATATATCTCAGACTGCATGCAGTGTATGTATTGTGTAGCCAGTCATGTAACATAATATACATGTTGTAGTACTAACTTATCATTTGAATGTATTTGTAAATGAAAGAGGCAGGTGACAAAATGTGAGATCTTAATTCTTAGTAATAACTTTTCCGATGGATCTTAGGATGAGGCAACCTAGGCTCAACACAGGCTTACCTTTTTGACCCAAGAATGACACAGCCCCTCTTGCATCCATTATTTGCTTCTCATTTGTCCCAATTATCTTGAGCATGTCTTGATAGTTGTGTAATAACTCAGGACGGAATTTCGCATCAAAAGTTCCAGTCTAAGTAAAAAAAACAACAATGACAGAAATGGCAAGGATTCATTTTTTCAATATGCTGAATAAAAACATGTCCATTTTCCTTTTTTTACACTTACATGTAGAATGAGATGTCCGCAGTAAGATTTGTTAAATCAGATAGGTATTATTTTCAAGTACGGAGCTGTTATCACATTTTGGGGGCTTAGATGTAGACATAGTGCAACCTCTTTATAGGGGTCAGGACAAAATGTCGCTATAGAGAGTTTGGGATAGACAGGTTGCACGGTATGTGTACTATGAAACAAGAGGAAGTAATGAACACACACCTCAAAGACTGGCTCATCTGTTGTAACGTGGAAGCCATCACGAACCCATTGGACAAGACCTCCATTCAACACAGACACTTTATCATGCCCAAACACCTGAAAATGAATGACTGTCAGTGAAGATAAAGATGAAAGTGATCTGTTAAGTCACTAATGGAAAAGATATATAAACAAACGTGAATATGATAACATTTTCATTCAACGTACAGTGTAATGGCAACGGAAGTCATTGACTCACTCAAATAAAAAAAAAGAAACATCATGATTTCATTCTAAGGTAAGAGTATAACAAGAACTTATTTTTAAGAGACTCATATATATTTGTTCTTACTCTGAACAGAACCCATGTCCGAAATGACGGCCTGGTGTTCAGTCTATCGTATGCAATAACATGAGTGTCATTGGAGACTCCCAGCTCTTCCACGTAGTCTTCAAACACATTGCTGTCAGGTATGGGGAACCTCTCAGTTGATCTTTTTGGCGTTATCTTCTTCAGGTCAAAGTACCCAGCCTTTGGTATGTGGCCTCTACATTTTGACACATTAAAAGAGAAAGTGTTTACTACGTTTTAGGTCAACAATTGAACACAAGTCAGTATTTTTCTTTTCATTCAATTGACAACAGTGAATAAGAAACAAAAAAATGCTTCAGATGAGTCTCCAGTCAATAAGAAAATTGCAAATCAACAAATACATTCATTTCGAAAATAAACCATATTATACCCCCCTCCCCCCCCTCACCCCAAATAAGGGAGAAAAAAAAAGACTGGCCGATAGTTGCTGCTCTTTGGGAACTGTTGATTTCAGCGAAACGTGGAGGTCATATATAACAAACATTAAAAAAGCAAAGTTTCCTAAGAAGGAATGAAAAGGCATTCACAATACGAAAATACAAGACAGAATAGGCCTACATCTTTTTTTTTTAAAGTTAGTGTAAATTCCTTGTCTAATATAATATTCACACATAAGGCCGAACCCACTGTCTGTAAAACTTGCTGTAACCATCAACATCAGGCTCAGGCATCCATGAGGTGTCCAAAATCCGAATTGATGAAGACAGTTTATCCAGTCCATTGGAACCAGACAGACACAGCCTCTCTCTCAACCATGTTGTGCTGACAAGGGTGGAGACCCTAGACAATGTGCTCATTGTGACAAAAGTAAAAGTTTGGATTGTCTGTGTTTGGAATGGAGAAAAGACAAAATGTGAGATCAAAATTGACGTAGTTTCCTCAGTTTGAAAAAGAAATTGAGCGTCTGGCTAGGGAACTTAGCCCAGCTGAAAAACTTCTTGAGACCTAGATTCTATCCGCTATCCTCCTATAGATCTTCTTCTTCCAGTAAGTTGGATCTAGTACTCCAACGCGCATGATTACAATTTGAGACTCAGCCTTTCGACCCCTAGAGTTAGAGTAAAAAATGGCTAAAAAGGGGTTACCTGGATCTAGATCTAGAAAATTTAATTCGTTTTTTCAAACTTGGGCTTAGAATTTGACAGTTCTTCTACTCTCTGTCCTCTGTTCTGGGTGGAGCAGTAGCAAGCTAGATCTAGATTCTAGTCTAGATCCAATCTGAACCAAGTATGTTGCTAAATGCTATAGAGTCTAGGCCAGATTCTTCGTGACAGGCTCAGAAGATGAAATAAACCCCTATGAGTATGAGTGACAGGTAGGCTAAGACAAACAACAAGAACGTCAAACTAGATCTAATTAGATCTAGATCTACTACAAGTCTTACCCAACATAGCCACTTACCCAAACCTACGACCTACTTTCGTTTCCAAGACCCAGTGATCCTACTTTCGTTTTCGCGTGAGGTCAAAAGCTAGGCCTATGACCTGAGTGCCAGATACAAGCTCTCTGGCCCATGCTAGGCGATTGGGTTTTTGAGTTTTGATGTCTTTTTACTTTTTGGCTCTACAGTGATAATAGTGATATACTGATAAGGCGTGCTTGTTAGAACTGTGGTACGTGTAAGACCATGTAACTTGTAAGACTGCTCTATAGTGATATGATGTGGGTCTACTATGGCCATACACTTACTTAGTGAAGACTTTTTGTAACTTTATCTAACAAATGTAGGCCTACACACATCATGTACAGTGTATGTGTAAGTTGTAAGTGTAAAGTTTTTTTGTTTCATGTTTTAGTGTTACATTTTTACACCCCTAGTGAGACTTTTTAGATCATATGAGAGGTGGAGCCTATGTTTTGACGTCAGTCTCCGATGGGACTGGGGCATGGGTGGACAGCCATGAAAACTGCCCACGTGACCCATGTCCAGAGTGCCCTCATCGGGATTCGAATCCAGGTCGCTCGCTTGGAGGTCCAACACGTTAACCCATTCGGCCACTGCACGACCCTGTGCAATGCACTTATTATTGTGACAGGAAGCTGATGAGATGCAAATGTACTGAGATTGGGTAAAATTGGCCACTACAAAGTTAGTAACATAGCCCAACATTGAAACCTTCATTAACATACTATGATGACTGTTTTACAGATGATTAATGACCTGGCCTTACTAACAAATCAATTATGTAAAGCTCTCTTGTCCTGGGAGTAAAAAGAGATTTACTACCAATAAAAACTATTGGTACAAGAATGTGAATACATCATGTACACATGAATACATATACACAGTCACTTACTTAAACCAATAAAGCCAACAACACACATTTTTGATATAAATAGCTTGTTCTTTCTTTATTGCTTTCAAAGTCCTCAAACATCTCAGTTCTGATTCCTCACAGAACGTTTCGTTGAGCTAAATTAACTAATATTATAAAGTGTAGAGTAGAGCCTACTACATACATGGGCTTTGATCGCAATACTAATTACTGGTACTAAAATAATAAGAACAAAATAGACAATCATGGAACTGTAATACAAGACTTGTGTATGCTTCTCTGGTACATCAGGAGAGGGACAGTCAAGCACAAATGTAGGCCAATATATCAATTAGGCCTGTCATTTTGAAAGATAGGAGTAAGAGTGACAAATGAGAAGAAATACATAGTAGATCTTGTAAGTTATGAGCAAAAATAAATCTGTCAATCAAAATGAAAAAAGAACAACCCCCAATAAAACACAAAAATAAACAACTAAATTTGCAGGATATCAACACTGTTAATAGCTAAATAATAATATAACAAATAGAAGAAGTGAATCTGTTGGATCAACGGAACAATGATGGGCTTATACTCTGATAACACTGAGACCGAACAACGGGAATGATGAAAGCCAATGAGAGTGTTTAGCACCTGACATAATTACTGCTGTGTACTAAAGAAGGACGAAGTGCAAAGACTGTACAGTCTGTTTTCATATTATTATTATACATGTATGAAATGACATTCATCCTTCTTCTTTGAGATGGCAGATCAGTAACAACAACCATGATGCTTGTAATGATATGATTGGGGTACTTCAAAATTATAAAATGTACAATCTTCTGATCTTGTGGCAAGATGAAATGCATGGAATAATTGTTATAATAAACAAAAGCATGGTACATATGAAATGTACCATAGTACAACAAAATACATAAGTTTCCCATCCAAGAAAGGCTGCAAAGTTGGAAAGAAATTAAAAACAATCATTTTGTTCCGTAAATAAAACAGAAAGTTGTAAAAAAAATTCATGTGGTAAGCGAACTGAAAGTGGACTAATTGTACATAACAATAACACATCTTCAGTACAACACTGTGTAAGAATGGCCCTAAAAATGAGTCTTTTAAAAACGAAGAAATTTTGCAGGTAGCATGTAATGAGTAAAAATACATCATTAATGCTTGCAACATCACTCCTACATGTATATCATGTCACCAAATGGATAAAAGTACTTATGTGACTTGGTTTACATCCACGGAAAAACTGCATATGTCAACCCCAATTTGTTCACATTACATACTGTATTAAATAGAGAGCCATCACCAAAAGAAAGACTAGATTCTCTGTCTGTATTAAGTCTTTTTAAAACAGTCAATGTGATTAATTTAAGAATCAGATTCCCACTAATCATTATCACTGTGAGTGTGAGGCACATTAACAGAACACACATGTCATAATGAAACTCTTACACTTACTTACAACAACTATAATAACAGAATATACTTGACATTGTAACAGTAAACTACCAATCACCAGACAGATGACACATCCTACACTTTACCACATCTTACCACATAACCTAAATTGTGTCATCAGGGATGTAAAAGCTCAACTGAACATTGACATAAACATAGAAGGATCCTTGCATTAGTATGTACAATGCCTTCATGCTGAATTCATACAACTAGAACAAACAAAAGTATCAAAACATTCCATAGAGATACATATACAAACCTTTTTGAGGATAAGAAAAGAGAGAGCTCTGTTCTCTTCTCAACCAGTATTTCCATCACCCAATACTACCTCATCACTGGAAAAAAGCTAAAGAGAAACACTGAGTTTAAAATAAACAGAACAACTCAATTGAAGATGGAAATAGAAAGGCAAAATAAATAAGGATTGAAAACACAATTCAAATACAATGGTTCTACATGATGTCGTCAGAGCCAGAAAACCATTGGCTGAGACGAATACATTATAATACAAAGTGGTTATATCGAATAGTGTGATTTATATCCTTTTCCAGTTTCCATTAGGTTCAATTATTCTCACCTATGTGATATGGGCAGTTCAGCGAGTAAAATATTTTCAAAGTATTTGTTTAACATATATCTACCACTGTCGCCTTGGGAGCGACGCATTCTCTATAGATCTCCCTCAGGGTCTAGGAGATGGGAGCAACTGTAGGTAGCCTGGTGGGCTCATGACTGTCCCATAGAGTGAATGGTAACTTGTTGAGACAAATATTTTGATTAATCTACCGACTGGTGACACATTGGATAATACATTAACAAAATCCCTGATAATCTCATTATGTTAAAGATAATTGTGATGCATATGTGTTTTAACATCAACTCATCAGGAACAAACCAAAAGAACCATGAAAACATAACATTCTAAATGAACTGAATAATTTCATAGATTATAGATTTTGACAGTAAGGCGGTGATGGTAGTAATAGTAATACTCATAATACTCATAAAAAGATAGAGATATGTGGCATTGATAAAACACTGAGACAATTTTGCAATGCAAATGCTTGTCACACAGGATTATATAATCTGTACGGCCAAACAAGATACATATACAGAGGGACACCTCTGCTGACTACTTGGCATCAAAGGAAAGCCAAACCGGGATATTTGACATTTCTATGACAAGCAAAAAGAAAGGGCTAAGATAAGATGAAGGATATGTCATGTCATACGATTCAGTGGAAAATACAAACAATGTTGAGTTCTGAACAATGAAGGGTATTTGAAGTGTGTGAACAATTTTCAAAATCGTCTAAGAGATACTGGCTAAGTCTTCTGTCATTAGTGTTCTGTCAATTTAATCTCATAATAATAATAATAATGAAGGTCATTTGTATAGCGTCTATCCCCACTACATGGGCTCTAGGCGCTCCATACACAAA
>JAUELK010221008.1:0-11614 GCA_031471215.1 Gastropteron pacificum | reverse complement strand
CTGAATCAGAATTTGAGGAGAACTATTCACAATTAATATGATGAGTACATTTACAGGAACACATTCTTACAACCAAATCAAAGTTTCCTATTCATGCAACTCCTAATGTACAGAAACATCAAAGTGAACGGTGGGAACTATGTGAGTGCTTGGTTTTTCAAACATGATGCACACAAACTAACAAGCCATTCAGAGTAATGGAGTAAATGCCTCATCCAATGCTGGTATGATCTGATGCAAAAAGTAGTCCAAAATGCAAGGTTTTAAAGCAAAAGGGTGTCTTTGCTTTATTCCATTAAATATTAGATATCCTTGTATCAAGCCAGTGCACAAAGTAAGATTAATAGTGTTCTGTGCTGTCTAGAATTCTAAGTGTTAATGGAAGGGGGGAAATAATTTATTGCATACATAATGGTCATGCAATATAAATGAAGTATATTGAAAAGACAACAAAAGAAAGTGTTCCTCAATCAAATGCATATTTTTTACTAAACATCATCTATACTTCTTTCTTTTGATTGGCATATAGGCCTACTCCAAGGTATTGAATAAACGGGTGGGGGGGGGGGTTACATCGCGGCTTTCGTAAAGTAAAAAAGGGTTAACTCTTCAGTACCTCTTGGCTTCATACTTGCTGCAGTTCGCAATTTCGACGTATTGATTATATTAATAAGGAAAAAACATACTTTTCGGTGTCGAAACGTACTGAAAGAAGAAGTAGATCTATCGAAAGGCTAAAATTAATTTGACGTTTATTCGATACCTTAGAGTATGTATACTTGGCCTTTGATTTAATCATTTAAATCACATCACTAGACACCACCCGGTCATTGTGAAGTCCACTCCCAACTAGGCAGTCAGTCTCTCTCTTTCAACCACAGCATTCATCAGTTAACTCTTCAGTACCTCTTGGCTTCGTACTTGCTGCAGTTCGCAATTTCGACATATTAATCATATTAATAAGGTAAAAAAATACTTTTCGGTGTCGAAACGTACTGAAAGAAGAAGTAGATCTATCGAAGGGCTAACATTAATTTGACGTTTATTCGATACCTTAGAGTATGTATACTTGGCCTTTGATTCAATAATTTAAATCACATCACTAGACACCACCCGGTCATTGTGAAGTCCACTCCCAACTAGGCAGTCAGTCTCTCTCTTTCAACCACAGCATTCATCAGTTAAACAAAATAATGAATGAGTATGTGGATGAACCCTCAACCTACTTTTGATTTTTGCCCCAGTAGAAAGAAGTAGAAGAAAACATACAACATTTGAAATGTACAAGTACAAGACAAAAAAGGAAATCAAAAGAAAGTGCCACTATCCTAGATAACTGGTGTAAGTGTAAGAGAATGAGTAGTAGTTGAAAAATGTCCAACAGGGACAAAAGTAAAAAAAAAAAAAGATAGAAAAAAGATAAAGAATAGAAGTAATTTGATAATTTCTATATTTCAGCCATATATGCTGTACTACTACTAATACTAGAATTGTATAAATATAATAAAAAAGCATATATACGTGTGTACATGAATGAAAATAATCACTATCACTCACATTACCGGTTTCACCCAATGTGAGTGATCATCTTTATAATCATATACACATATATATGCCACATGTATTTATATTTATACAATTCTGGTAAAGAATAAAAGCCATAACAACAAATCAAGCAAACCTAATACTGCATTAATGGAAGTGAAACACCTTATTCAAAGAAATAATAAGAGAAAATCATTCCATGATTAAAAAAAAAACCAAAAAACCCCAACAACCTACATGTACTTGGTGGGTCAAGAGGTCAAAAGAGAAAAAAAGAAAGAAAACATCAGACTTCATGATGGTAAAAAAAGAAACGAGATGTCTGAGGTTTTTATGACCTAGAGTCCTAGAGTGAGTTGAGTAAATCTGTGGCTGGTGTCCTTCTATTATGTAACAAGAGAAGATCAAGGCCGTGTCGTGATTTGTAAAGGGACGTAGGTCTGGGCCTATTGGTGCTCTGTAACATTGAACATACCACTGAGATTGACTTTAGACTTGTCTGTGAAGAAAATTGAATTGCACACATCTTTTGACAAGTAAAAGAACATGCCCTGTATCTACCACGTGACATAGAATTCAAAGATCTTGATAATTGTTATAAAGGCAAAAGGTGTTTCCATTGAAGTCGTCATACACTTTCTTGCTATGGCCATTGTATATAGATCAATAAAAAAAATACTAAAAACACTAGATCTGAATCTACATCCAGATCTAGAAGTTACCAAACTCTGTTCAACTCTCTAAACACTTCCTTTATCGTTCCACACAACAGAAGTCTAGTTGTGAGATATGGAAGATCTGCTTAATGCGTTCGTTTTCTGGAGTCATGTGAGTCAAAAACACCACGTGGTAGAAAAAGACCATTTCCATTGTAACTTTAAAATAATTTCTGTTAACTTGGTTCCAGAATAGTTTTGAACTAAAATGTGAATCCGTTTCTTCTTTTCTTTGTTTTGTCACAATCACTTCCTACCACAAATTTTAATGGAGACACTAGTTAGAATTAGAAGTCCTAACTTTCAGTGAGCAAACTAGCCAGAAAGTCCTGTGTTACAGCCTACTGCAATATTCCCTTTTCCAAGTTTCACTTACAGTTACAGGCACAATGACTGTGACTGGAATATATACCACACCATGAGTCAGAGTCACTCTGTCAGCTAAATCCCCAATTTCCCCAATAGCTACCATCAACAAACAGATAAGTTACCCCAACAGTACGGCGAGCCTACCCCTCAGTGCTAATGTTATTTCCTGACACATCATAAGTCAGTCACTCTGTCACCTAAATCCCCAATAGCTACCAACAGCACAGATAAATTAACCCCACCAGTGCAATGACCCTACCCCTCAGTGCTAATGTTATTTCCCAACACACCAAGTCACTCTGTCACCTAAATCCCCAATAGCTACCATCAACAAACAGATAAGTTACCCCACCAGTGCAACGACCCTACCTCTCAGTGCTAATGCTATTTCCGGGCACACCACGAGTCAGAGTCACTCTGTCACCTTATCCCCCTTTCCCCAATAGCTACCATCAGCAAACAGATAAATTACCCCCAACAGTGCGGCGAGCCTACCCCTCAGTGATAAAGCTACTTCCCGACAGAGTTG
This sequence comes from Gastropteron pacificum, assembly GCA_031471215.1. Taxonomy (NCBI): domain Eukaryota; kingdom Metazoa; phylum Mollusca; class Gastropoda; order Cephalaspidea; family Gastropteridae; genus Gastropteron; species Gastropteron pacificum. The sequence continues at coordinate 8,455 of JAUELK010221008.1, read as the reverse complement.
CCATTGAAGTGGTTGGGCCGTATGTTGGGGAAGTCCTCTACACCACCCTGAGGAATGGCGGGCTGGACAGACACCGACTGGGAGGAAAGCCTGCGCGGGGCAACGGTGGGTGAGGGCCGCGGCCGCCTGAAGGAAAACTTGCGCTTAGTGTTTGGAGTGACAATAGACAGAGGTCCATCCTGCTGGACGGCGGTCTCGCTGCGGACAGGATAGGTCAGTGGGGTTAGTGAGACCACAGGAGACATGCAGACTTGCCAGGCAAGACTTGGGGGGAAAGGGTCGGTCGGCTCAATTCCCAGAGTCAGTGCTCACTCACTCACACAGAGGATTAATAACATAACAGTATCAGTGTGGAAATCTACATTCTAACAGACTAGTGCAAGAGTTGTTCGAAAGATGAAAGCTCAGCCACTAGACCTTTCACATCATAACATATCATACACATGGATAAGAGCAAGAGTATCTATCAATTAATTCATTTTTGAACCACTACTAGAATCTGAAGACCTATCCATTAATTTATTTGTGAACCACTACTAGAATCTGAATCTATCCATTAATTTATTCGTGAACCACTACTAGAATCTGAATCTATCAATTAATTTATTCTTGAACCACTACTAGAATCTGAATCTATCAATTAATTTATTCTTGAACCACTACTAGAATCTGAATCTATCAATTAATTTATTCGTGAACCACAACTAGAATCTGAATATGTCCATTAATTTATTCGTGAACCACTACTAGAATCTGAATGGAGTATGAAATGAAGATGGGTTAACATTGCAATTGACTAATTAATACTTGGTGGTATTGACTATGAACTGAGTAATGTACACTTTAAATACTATACCCGATACATGTAGTACATTTTATGATGATTTTGAATCTAATTCCTGTATATATATGTGATCAGGTATTAAGATATTGTACGGTATTTTTTTTGCTCACAAAAACATGCATGCTAAGTAATAATGTATTTGAAAATATGATGTAACCATAATTTTGATTTGCACATAGCATATTGTGTCCGTTATAAAGCAAACAAAGCATATTGTAGAAGCTTGTGCCAAGCAAAACATGCTACAACTATAACTATAATAAAGCAAGCCATTATAAATTCAATTCACTAAATGAAGGTTAGGTGTTGGGGTATAGGAGGAAGTGCCACACATGACTGTGACATGTCAGATCAGCAATACAGGGAGGAATAGATACAAGATGCAATATACTGGTACAAGGACAAGTTACAAAGTCTTTGGTTTACTTTGTTTCCTTGTCAATATTAGAGAGGCTATGCCATAATCAATCATAATCGTTACAATGGAGAGAATTCAATGAAAATGATTTTTTTCTCAAAAGTGAACAAGATACAGATATGCTATTGGAGCTAAGTGAACTAAAGACATAGTCTTGATAAGTCTATAAACAAGAAGTAACTTCGCAAAGTGAGATAATGAATGAAAACGAGGAATCTCTTGACGACTTTTCTCCTTAAACTTAAAAGTGTAAAAGTTGAATTAAAATCTTCTTCCTGAGGATGTTCATGGAGTCCATAGGCCTATATAATATATACTTTATACATAGTAAAGAGATAAACTCCAAGCAGAAAAGACAAGACTGTCTAGGCCCATGGAGAGCCAAGATGGAGTTCGCAGGTCAAGGAGTGCTTAGCAGCTAAAGTTGGACAGAAGGGCTAGGGCCCATATGTTGCTGAGTCGCTGAACAAGAAGCAGCTAAAGCCTCTACAATGTGGGAGGACAGAGAAATCAACATGTTGTGCTTCTAAAATGTCTATGAGGGGTGCGAGTTGAGCCATACATCGTAGTAGTATGACACTGTGAATGGCCAGAGGACAACATCAAGAATACATATTGCACAAATCAAATCACAATGATGGGGGAAGATTGAGTGATTGAGATACAAATTGTTTGCACCAAATTGATTGACATAAGATCTATAAACATAAATAATACAATATTTTAATTCTAATAGATGCTAGTGTCATTTCACAATTTGCTAATCAAATAACATTTAAACTCAAAGAATCTCAAAGTGACAGAGGAAAAAAATTGAAATGCACTAATCCTGTCTTTGAAGGAAAATGGTGAATTTTGTAAATACAGAGATATGAAAACGAAAATTTTGAGAAGAAATCTGAAAATGATTATAAATTTCTATTCATAACTCTTATTATTCTTGTTGAAAATGTCAATGTGCACACTGTATATTGAGAATGACTGAGGCTGAACGAGTACATTGATTCCACTCACTCAGACAGCTCTAGGGATGAGGGCAAAATAGCACATGAAAAAAAAAAGACACATTGTTGTTCTCATCATTGTTAAAGAGATCATTGTGAGGAACACATAGTGAAGAGAATGGATTGTGTAGTTGTGATTGATGCTTCCCCTCCAAGCTCTCAGTCTCCAGGTAATCAATTAGTTCATGCAGATACAATGCGTTTGCGTCTTTCAATACAAAGTGCAATTATGATTAGTAGTAGTAGTAGACTACACAACTTCTGTTGAAAGGAGAAAACCTTCCATATTCAACAAGTATATGTAAAATTGGCAAAGATAGTCTCAGCAGTACAAAATTGAGTTTTCAATAGGCAATATGTATAATGTAATATTTCAATGTCTAACAACTACCATTTTGTGTGCATTTTTCTTTTTTCCTCAAGTAGTCTGAAGTGAATGAGTGTTTGAAAGTTTCAAATGATTGATAAAGTTTGATTCTGTTTGATAAACTGTGGAGCTGAGGCAATGGAGTGAAGCATTCATAGGGCAATAAATCACCATGCTCATAGGACAAGTACCCAAGTCATTTTAAACTGTTTTGAGACAAAGAAGAAAATAGTTCTTTAATTTTTTTTAATAGAATTAGAAGGGCTTGCCTTTTGAAGCAATGGAAATTAAAGAAAATAACCAACCTCTAAATACAAATATAGAAGATGAAGATATCTGCTAGCACTGACTGGCTTAAAAACATGAAACTCAAAACAATCCAAAATGACTTGAAAAATCTTGTTACGAGCAGGATGAAACTCAATAGGTAAAGTGATATCTTCGGAAAACAAAGAAACATACCAAAATAAAGTCCACATCAAAAAAACATGACTAAATCACAAAACTTAAGTACCAAATTAAAGAGGATCACAAAGTCTACAAATTATTGGTAATCATAAACCAAAGGTGAATGCTAATCAAGTCAAAGCAATCTGCCGATGCTTGGTGACTTACAGTTTGAAACAAATTGAAGGGAAAAAACTTAAAATGTAACTCAAATGGTGAAAAGCCTGGCTGTATGGCAGCCTGAACTAAAGTTGCCTCCTTTAAAATAAAAGGTATGGAAATACACAACAAACTAAATGCCTCAAGTAAGACAAACAAGGAAACAATCAGTTTCTACATACACACAACAAAACAAATTTCAGGCAACAAAATATCCCTAACTATACCACCAAACAACAACAACAACAAAGGATGAATATCACTATGACTACACCCCCACTGTTGATAATGTTGCATCTCAACTAACATGGCAAAACAAAGCTATAGAAAAAGCCTTTAAGTAAACAAAAAAAGTCTTCCCCTTTTAACAGTTTTTTTTCTTTAACAATGTCTATGACATAATTGTTGTATCATGCAACATGACAATACAGTCAACAACAACAGTAATAAGACAGGTCACACGTAACATAAAGGGCACAAACATCTCATCTTAAGATTAACATGGGCTAAGCAGAAGTAAGCACTATATCTCTAAATGCAACTCTGTAAGTCCGTAAGACATTAAATCAAATATTCAAACTGATTTAAGAGCAAGCCTGCTTACTGAACATGTGAGACAAAAGACTTTACTTGATTGCTTGAGTAAAAAGTTAAAGGTATTTATGAAGAAGAAAAAAAAGGAAAGAAATGTGAGGAAATTCAAGACTTTGCCACAGTACCATCTTCTCAGAGAAAGAGTTGAGTGAGCTGATGTAACAAATTCCTAGCAAAGACTGGGGCGCAGAGTGTGAAAGGGAAACCTGAATTATACAAGTCACAAAGAGCAACTCGTCATAGAATCATACATTAGAGAAATAACACTGCATACTGAGACTCCACAACAGAGAACAGAGAGAGAGACCAGGGCAGAATGTTACATCAACTAGCATTGCACTGTGAACATTGTGACAACGATACAGGCCAAACCCCCCAATAGTGACCACAAATAGTGGGAACCAGTGAATCGCGAGTGTCAATAAATTCTGCTCTTTCTTGATTGCTTTGTTAAAAAAACAAGTTAAAGCAGAATTCACTGATACTCAAACAAGACGAATCATCATCGAGCCAAGTGATCACATACCTTTGGGGGTTTGAGACTATAGACAATGTCACAGAAAATGCTGACGAACGGATCATGACAAGGCAACAAAAGTTCAGATCTATTCCTATGTGCTACCAACTACGCTTGTCTCAGCCTCTGCTTACCCCAAGCCATATCAACTGGGCAAGAAAGTGGTGCCCTTGTTAGAGGCGCGTAGATGAGCACTGAAAGTTAGGCAACAAAACACAAGGGTTATCTCTGGGCTACAAATAATGTTGGTACTACTAAACAATGAATACATAGAATGAAAAATGGGTGCTAACTTGCATTAGAATTTAGTATGAAAACACATTTTGAAAAGTTTTTGCTTTTCTGTTATTATAGGACGTTTTCAAGTATTATCTTAAAAATGGTTTGGTGCCACATTCCGTAAAATTTTGAAGAGTCTCTGATATTATAAATTTTAAAATGGACTATTAAAAATTAATACAAAATCATTATGGTCAAAGCTGCCAGCCTAATACTAGGAATGAGAAGTCACCTCTATAAAAACAAAGCAGCCACACTTTTCTGTTTAATTAAAGGGTCATTCAAACTAAACAAGTTTATGACAATGAAGCTTCTATAATGTGTTAACTATGTAAGGGTGTCAATCTGCACAGATAAGTTTCAAAAGGAGCACTTTTATAAATAATACATTATCCTAAAGTATGAACATATTGTTGAAGACAAATCTGTTCTTTTGAAATTACATTTCTAGTCCCTAAATCTGAATTAAAGAGAATGAAGACCCGTACTTGAAACAGAAATGTGATACGCTCTGAGTATGGAAACAAAGCTTCTTTCGGCAGAGCTACCGACATGTACAGTCAAACAAACAAACAAATTGGCAGGGAGACTAAGGGGGAGGAGGTGATAAGCTGAAAAGCTGGCCAGAAGACGCTGCGCTGTTTTGTAGGGCAGAAGGGAGGTGGGGGCGGGGGCGGGGGGGTGGTATATGGTGTTGGGACACCGGCACTTGGCTTCACCTGGGGCTGGTGCTACTGTGGTGCAGGTTGTTCACTGTATTGGCGCGCCGGGTGTGCACCTGTCTCTGGCGTGCCAGGAAGGACTGGCCCATCGAGCTGTTGGCCAGGCGCTCCTCAGCTGCTTGGCGGTGGAGCTGCATGCCCTGAGAAAACAGATTGGCTCGTGTACATGATGTATGTCAAGTTGAGTCAGAATAAGTAAGGATGGCATTTATATAGCACTTTCCCTCTGGAGAGCTCAAAGCGCTTCACATCTATTACTCCCCCGACTGGCTACTAACGCATACAACCAAACAACACATCACAAACATTGAACACAAGTACAGGTAGCCTGTGAGGCGCAGAAACATGCCTATAGCCGGGTATCCCTTTTACACTTGGGTGGGGTGAGGAAGTGGTAAAAAACCTTCCCAGGGGTTTACGGAACTCGCCCAAGTTAGAGCTGAAACCCGAGGTCGTTGGATCCCGAGTCCAGCACACTAGCGACTGAGCTAATCCGCCATCTAAGTGCTGATTGTCCATATAGACATGTGCTAGAAAACATCCATCATATTGTACAGAACTGCAAACATTGCACATCACTGAGGACAGACATTTTACCACGAGAGTTTGATCCTGCTACTGTCATAAAAATGAAGAATAAGACAATAAATGGAAGAATATTAGTTTTCAGGGCATAGTATACATGTATACAGCGCCATCGAGCACTTTTATGTGGATTTTAGGCACTTCACAAATAAATTATTAGTATTTATTATTATTATCTTATTATTTATCACTATCATGCGAGACAAAATTGACAAGGAAAAAAAAAAAGATGAAGAGAAGACGCAGCAAACAAAAGTGACAATAGTTTGTTTGTGTAAATCACAGTAACATTGCACTTATTTTTCATTTACGCTACACACACTGGTACAGTTAGTTTATGAACTTACCAAGTTGTACCAAGCTGTCACAATCAGCTTTTCCTCCTGATCTCTCACTGACTTCATCTTCTCTTGGTCTTTCTGTGGCTCAGAGATGTGAGTGGAAAAAGGCAAAACGGAATTAGTCATTTAAACATTGGACACATATATTCCTTTAACTAGTTACAAGCTGGACAAGATAAGATAAGATACACTTTAATGATCCAATCATGGAAATTTGGTATGAGCCGTTTGTTAGCAATACAAAAACATAGAATATGTAAAGGAGTAAAAAGATGCATGTTGGAAGTGTCTTTAAAAAGCCTTAAATAAAGCTCAAAAACATGTAATTTCATATGAAGGAAGTGACTATCAAACTAAAAACTGGAGATAAATTAAGAAGTAGAAGGATCTCATTCAGCTATCCCTACTGATATCATCCAGTCCTAATGCAGGGCAGAGAACTTTCATCTCACCTCTATATTCTAGTGTGGGAACGGGACCACTTTCTCCCCATCTTCACTATCAATACAGATACAAAAACAGCGAAAGAAACATAAAATCAAAATCCTGTCCTGGAACAAGACGAGATGTAAAGCTAGTTACACAGACTATACTATTCTCCACAGTGGGGTGAGAGTGAGATAGGCGAATTATGATTATGAGCGATAAATACTAGGAAAAAAAACGTCAGAATGATTGATTGCAGTTTGTCACCTCTAAAAAGTTGATGTAGCTGTCTTTCTCCTGCAGCTGATTCTTCAAAGAGAACATCTCCGTGGAAGAGTCTGCCCCATGCCTTGGGTCAAGGCTCTTTATCACCTGGACGGCAAAACAAATCATTACATAGTAATAAAAGTCATAATTTATCACATTTCTTGTGCGCATTTCCAGATGTAAAACATATGCTCAATGTGCTTTACATAGTAAGACAATAAAAATCACAGGGAAATGTGAAAGACAAGATACAGACAATAAAATACACACTCAGACACACACACTCACTCACACACACATGGATTCATTTATACACTTACTGAATGTAAAACAACTTATAATAAGACAAGGCACAAGGTATGAGCTAATCGCTCTTCAAATGGTCTAATAAATAGACATACAGATACTCATTTTAAATCTATACTATTGCCTCTAAAAGTGAAAGTAGAAAGATGCACTAGACACTCAGTCGGATCTTTCGTTGCGATTATATGAGTATCTCGATGGTTTATGGTTGCGATTAATGTCTGAGTCTTGAGTATCGATATTAGTAGAATTGTTTACTCTCTTTCTCAAATAATATTTGTGACACTCGCACATCAAGTTGGCTATGGGCAACAAGAACCGATTATGGGATGGTGCTTTGTGGATTCATCCTTCAAATTATTCAACCGTTCCCCAAAAAAGTATTTTTCACCTCTTTACAATGGTTGATCAGCGTTTGGCGTGAAAAATCAGTATGCCTCCCTGGAGGTTTGAGATGGCTTTGGAATGAAACAGGTCTGTGGGGGTAATAATATGCTGTAAAAGCGCTTTGAGCTCTCCGAAGGGATAGAGCTATATAAACGGGCTATTATTTAATACTATATTGATTTTTTAAAGAGGAACGGCGGAAACAAAAAAAGAGGAAAATGACTGGATGGGTGAAAAAAGAGGATTTCCGTTAAATGCCGGAAAAGTATCCTGACTGAGCATAAGAAAGAGCCATCATGTCAAGGCCACTCACATTCTTGGCTTTCTCCAGGTACTTGCGATATCTTTCCTCCATCATCCTCGTCTCGTCCTCCTTCTTGGCAAGCTGCTCAGACAGCTCCGTCACCCTGTCTGTAGAGGCGGCCATCTTGACACCCAGGTCGTCGATGTGCTGCTGCTTCTGGGTCAGCTGCAGGTCCCTCTCGTCCAGCTTGAGGCGGGCCTCGGAGAACTGCTTGCGCATGGAGATGACCTCAGAGTTGCTGGCGGCCGACGAGGACTTCTGGTTCTCCTGGAGGTCTTCCAGCTCTGCCTGGACCTCCATCAGTCTCTGGTTGAGGAGCCTGAAAGTGTAGAGGAGAGACTCACGCCTGAACAGTTGGAGGAGAGTGGGAGGGAGACCTGGCCTGTCGCATGTCCAGAGTAACCAGAGCGGATGCCCCGTGGGGATGGCATGGGAGAGGAGGGAATGTGTCACCCAGGAAATGGCCCAGTGGAGCAAACAGGCTGACA
>JAUELK010220997.1:0-10161 GCA_031471215.1 Gastropteron pacificum | reverse complement strand
GTGTGTCTTGTTTGTGTGTGTGTGTGTGTCTTGTTTGTGTGTGTGTGTGTGTGTGTGTGTTGCGTGTGTGTGTGTGTGTGCGCGTGCGTGCGTGCGTGTGCATGCGTGCGCGCTTATTGTGTGTGCGTGTCCGCGTGGTCGCGCGCGCGTGTGTGTGTTGTGTGTGCGTGACATCCATTAATACTTGTACATGTATTCGTGTCCCTGTGTCCCTACGTATTCGTTCAAATAATACATCTGTGAGAGTCAATTTCAGTCAAGGTCTGCTCGTTGTATGCTGTTGTTATATAATTCCACGTTGTGGAATGTGGTTTTAGAACAGGTATGACATTGCATCTTGAACAGGTGTTGTGTTACAAAAGTCCAAGCTGTTATTTAACATACAGAAAACATGACATAACAACTTTGTACGTGGGCCTAAATAATGCCTGTAAACATGTTTGTAGCCTTGTTCGTTTCCTTTTGGTGTTTGGGGGCATATGTCTTGTCTTTCGGGTGTATCAAAAGCTGATATATCTACAGTGGCATTTCCACGTTTAAAGGTTTCTGAACTTCAAATTCAGCTCATAAATTGCCTCATGTAAATATTGTAAAAAGCAACTAGAAAGAAAAAAATAAAATCACACACAAAAAATACCGCCCCACTACAGAACAAAGAACCAAAAATAAGACTAGATCTATGGACTTATAGAAAATCTTCTGTCAACGATACTGAGGAGTATCAGTAGAAAAAGCAGCCGTCAAGCACGGAGCAATGAAGATATTGGATCGTTACGCAAGTCTAAATGAGGCTGTCATTCTCTTGTCGCATCAAAGCGAATTGGCGCACAGACAATCTTATCAGCCCATCGAAAACATCATTATATCTGGAGCATGAGCTTGAGTTTTACATCTCTACCCACGCCTCTATGTATTAACGTCCGTCTCCAATAGGATGGGGTGGACAGACGTATAAACTGCCAACATAACCCATGAGCAGAGTCCCCAAAGGGATTCGAACCTGAGTCGCCCGCTTGAAGAACAAGCGAGTTAATTCAATGCAAGAGAGCGAAGAATGGTTTTGTTACAACTGGATCCAAGCGAACGTTTTCCCTTTTTTTTGTCTACTTGGCACGACCTCTTAGCTTGATTTGGCTCCACACTTTGGGCGAAAAAGAAAACAAAGAAAATGACAAATCCCAAGGTGGTAGAGTTCTGATTTTGAAGCAATAGAGAATAGAATAGGGTTAATGTGAAAACTTATTGAATTCGATGAAGCCTCGTAATGATTAAATCCACAACCTCCTTGCTAGCTTAACTCTAAAAAAGAAACAACTACCAAAACGGATCGTTCACGTTCGTGCTAGTGGCCAGGCAAAGTTGGCCAAAAACTGTCTGATATTTGTAGCCAAACTTCCGAAACACGTCCCGGCGTTCAGGCAGGGCAGATAAACAGAAGCCTTGGAGCTATATCAACATGTTGGGCCAAAGTCTACAGCAAAAAGTGGTAACAGGTCTGTGTTTAGAAATTCTATCCCCAATTTCTTTGACGTGGAGAAAACATCTGTCTAGATCGATTGTGCTGATACGTGTTTACAGATTTTGATTTGTTTTCTTTGGTTTTTTTCCTAATATGCGCTTTAACTTTATTTTCTGAATTTAAATGTGTAGCCTAGGTGTATTGAATATATAATTTATAGTCTGTCTAAATTAGATTAAATGTCGATTCATTTCTGCTGCAGTTTTGTATTGGTAGTAGTGCCTGGTAGGTCTACCATAAATTGAAAGCATCAGCATAATATTAGTGTTTTTATACCAAGATTTGCCAATGTGAGCAATATTCGAGTTCGTAAAAGCAGATTGCTTTTCCATTACATTTCAATAGTAACAATCGAACTATTGGATTGCTATGAACAATGGCAATAGCTTAGATGTCGACGTATTGTTTTCAATATCAGTTTAAAAAAAAAGGGTAATGCTTTGTTCTAGCATCCTCGCAAAAGTGCAGATGTCAGGTATTGTTCCTTTGAGATGAGATTTTAAGAATGATTTCAATCAGCACAACTTGCCATGCTCTTATGGCAATTCATTTTGTCAGATTAAAAAAAACAACTATAGACAAAGCGTTGCGCGAAAAAAAAAAGAAGAGAAATTCAAAAGAAATTGATTTCATGTCATTGTAACGTTGATAACGTACAACTTGCAAAAATGTTTGCGCCTTTCTGGAACATGACGTTTTGTCGTTTGGTTTCAAAGTCTCGTAATAGGATATACATTTATGTTATTGAATTTTCCTAACAGTGCAGGATAGCAATAATAAAGTACGATGTATTCAAAATGGTGAGAGCCGTCATGATGTGAATGCTAATGTTGAAAAGATGTTCTCGTCGACGACGAGTGAGTCATGTCTGCGCATGGTGAGTTCAGTGAAAGATGAATGCGGAATGTGAGCTCAAGTCTGGAGATGCTTAAATGGTTCCCAGGGGATGTTTTTGTGACAGGGGATGAGGGAAATTAGAGCAGACAGGCCAGGAGCTGATGAATATTCATGTCCTGTGTCGGCCAGCGACTCGACTGGAGTCTTGTGGTTGGGTATGAGCAAGTGGACTTTGGATACCGCGGTACCTCATAGAAAGACATTAGAATACAACTTATAGAAATCTGGAGTCTTTTTAATATTTATTTGTCAACACGGTGTGTATAAATATAGACATTGATTCATATAATCTTGTAACTGAAAATAGAAAAAGAAAAAGAAAACGGTACATTGTTGTTACAAAGAAGCATAATACACGAGTCGTTAGGCCAATGGTATTGCAAATCATAGCGATTAGATGATTGGACAAAAAACTGTGATAGTATGAGAAGTGTTGTTTTAAAAAGCTAAGTATAGACATGTACAAAGTGTCGATAGCCCACGTTAAATTGAAAATCAATTATACAAATGCTGAAAGTTACGCACGACATATGTAAAAAGATGTATGGAATTATATGGTATGAAGTATAGTAATATTGTCATAAAGTTCATGTACACAAGACCAGAGTAGGAAGAAAACAAGGCATTGCTTGGAGACAGTTGTAAAAAGGTAGACAACGTGAAGGTAGTAATATAAAAAAGGACCTTGCTTCACCCAAATGATAGCAAACTATGACAAAATGACGAATGATGTTTCAGCAAATCTCTCTATCCACAACCTAAGCTTTCAAAAGGAACACTCTAAAATGGCTTTAGAAAACAAGCGAAACAAGAAAGCAGAGAATCCGTCAAGAGTTCACCGTTGACGTACTATACACAGTATACACAGCATGTGGATGGGTGTGTGGAAGCGATTTAAAAAATCAATATTATTTAAAAGTAACAAAACAATAGCATGTGACTGCTAGCAACATGTCTCCAATTTGTCCAACATTGTATCACGTCATTAAAGGAATTCAATTGGTACATTTGCAGGCATCACAAACACCGACAGAACAAAACCATAGCACAACACGTTGCTATACAAAAACAAAGACCCTTTAGCAAAAACGTGGCTCAGGGTCAGAGTTCAAAACTAGAAGAAAAATGGAGAAAGGGTTGGGGGCAGGTTGGGGGAAGGGGAGATGGGGATGGGGGAGGGGCTTGGGGGTGGGGGTGGGGGTGGGGAGGGCACAAGTACAATATCAGCAAATCCCATACCCGAATCAACAAGAGCTAACACATCGCCAATCAACATGGGCAGTTATTAAAATTTGACAAGACATATACACACACCATAATAAAATACGTTCCACTCCGTGTGACAGAGCGGGGTCTCTAGCATTTCAATCTTATTGGCAGCAATAAAAATATAGAAAAATATAGTTGACGGATAAAACTGTATGGCGTCAGAGTTGTGTCTCCTGTGGAAAGAATTCGCGAGAATATGCGTGAAGGGGTGAACGGTCATCACATGATCGGGGGGAGGTGACTCCTGCCGCTGGTAGAAAAATGACTACAAGTTGAAAGATTAAATAATGATGGTAAGTTCTTTCATCAGAGTACGTGCCGCGAGCAGTGTCATCTTCGTAATTGCGTCGAAGTAAAGTCCTTGAATTTCGTTAGTTTCTTATTTCACCATACTTCAAGTTCGATAAATTGTTTGGAGTTGGAACTAACAGCATTGTCCAGATATTGACTAAACTCTTCGGTAAAATAACGAAAACTGTCCAAACATCGTACAGAGTCATAAGTTTCCATGTTTGTGACTTTGTTTTACGTGGTTTCATTGTTTGGGTTCAGACAGTTTGCGTCCCTTTCTATGGAGAAGGATGAATGTTGTAAGAAAACAGCGGAGACACCCCCAATCAGTGGACGAATGAGATGGGTCTGGTACAAGGAGAACTGAACAACCGGGTTCTACATTCAGTTGGCCATGAGGAGATGCTGGAGACTATTAGCGTAGTTGACGGGACCCACACCCAGACCGTCAACAAAGGACTTTGGTGCGTCGGGAGACAGAGTAGAGTTAGGATGATGGCCTTGGTGAGAAGGTCCGGGTAAAGGCCCGGCCATGTTTGTGTTGTGGCGGCCGCCGAGGTGAGATAACGATGTGGGGCGGCTCACTGGTGGCTGGCTGCCGCCTGGGGAGCCCATCATTTCTGGGAAGGGAGGGGGATTCCCCTGGGGTGACAAGTGGGGCGACAGATGTGGCGACAGGTGCGGGGAAGAATGGCTCGAAGACGAATGCTGGCGAAGGAAGTCTGGGTACATCCCTGTTGGCGAGAGCTGCTGTTGCTGTTGGTGGTGATGTTGTTGCTGATGAGGGTGAATGTGGTGGTTGAGGTACTGCTTCCCAAATGGCATCGAAGGAGAGATTTGTTGCTGTTGCTGCTGCTGGTACATCATCCTGTGTTGTTGATCCATGAGGAACTCCACTCTGGGATCTCTAGGAGAGAGGGACCGTGGCCGCGGGGGGCCGGAGTAGCTTCTGTGCTGTTGTCGGAAGTAGTTGCCGAACTCTGTGGGGGACAGCCTGTTGGGCCGCTTCACTTGGGTCTTCAGTTTAGTGGAGCCGAATTTGGTCTGGGCAAATGTGGCTGCTGTGAACTGTTGTCGGTTGATCTGGTTGGCCCGCGGCCCCAAGAAGGTGGCAGCTGGGGTTGCAGGCGGGGCTGCAGGCGGGGCTGAGGGCAGGTCCGAGCTGAAGAGGGTGGAGGAAGGTGAGGTGGTGGTGGACCACGTGGTTGGGGGTACAGGGGAGGAAGGGGACAGGCTTAAGTTGGACAGAGACGAGGACAGCGAGTCGATCGGCTGGAAGGACTGGGAGCTGTCCCCATTGCAGAATGCGGCCACGTCTGGGCTGAACGCGAGCACGTCTGGGGTGAAAGTAGACACCTGCTGCTGCTGCTGCGGGTGGTGCTGCTGCTGGTGCTGCTGCTGGAACTGCTGCTGCTGTGGCTGTGGCAGTGGCAGTGGCAGTGGCTGTGGCTGTGGCTGTGGCAGCTGCTGTGGCTGTGTTTGGGACATTTGTTGGCCTTCTGGCGTGAACGTCTGGGCCTCTGGGTTGAACGTTCTGTTGGCTGCTTGGACCTCGCTGTCAGCTGTGTCACCGCACTCGTCCTCCCGCTTGTCCACATAGAGGACTTTGACTTGTCCCCTCTCTCCTATCTTGTAGCTCACCTCACTGGGGTCGATCCACATGGTGAGGTCATCTGGGAGGTAGTTCTTCACCTGGACGATGGAGGGGTCATTAGGGAATGCATGATAATGAATGGACAACCGAACCCTTGAAAAACATATTGGACCATAAAAACCTTATCCTTCCTTAAGCGACCACCATCAGCAAGCTGATTATTCTGTCACTAGTTCTTAAGCAGGACTATTACCTGGTGAGTTCTTAACGAAATGTCAAGCTCGTGCTATGATTTTATCCGTTCCAATATCTCCCAAATGACAAAACTCCCCTTTCGAAACAACAAGCAAAGAGACGAATGAAATGTATAAAGAAAATTAAACTAATGAAGTAACAAGCTTACAAGTATGTTGGGAAAATCTCGTCCTTTTCCTAAAGCCCCCATCTAGACGCAGGGAGATGTATACACACGGCTGATAACATACTTTTAAAGTATACGACAGGCTATCTATGTTTTCACTGCCCGGATTTGCCCCGATAAGGATTCTCTCTCCAAACCCAAATGTTCAGCTTGATATTATGTTTGAGGTTATCAGCTAGTATATTTTGAGGGAAAATGACGCTTTTACGTATGCGCTAGTTCAGTAGTTAGTTGTCTTGCAACATTCGAACATTCTCAATGCATATTAATCAAGCTGTCTCATGGCATAGATATTTTGAGGACAGTTTCCACTGTCTTTGCTTGGCTACTACTTAAAAAAATTTTTTAAATGCATGAGAAGTTGTGTCTTCCAAGTGGCATTTTATTTTGAGATGATGAAAATGATATTGTGATAATAACAACCGATTTATAGAGCACTTTTTTCTCACTCTACAGCAAGCTCAAAGTGATTTACAGCACATTTTCCCCAAGACCCACACTCTCCCAGAATACAACAAACTACGTTCAGACAAATGGACACAGGTCACGACCCCTCACCTCAGTCAGGTCAAGGCCGGCCTTGGTCACAGCACCAACCAGCACTGGGTCCACTTCGTCTCCATTGGCCTTGATACACCGGAAGCCGGAACCTTTGTTGGGCTTGTCTGGATACCAGTGACCTTGGAACTTTGCCTTGAGCCCCTTCTCCAGCTCCTCCCCAAAGAGGTCTACGCGCCTCCTGGGCAGCTTGTTGTACAAGTAGGAGATGACGAAGTTCAAAGCCACAGAAATTTCCACATGCATGATGGCGTCCTGGTCGAAGCTGTTTGTGTAAGTTTTAAATTGTGTTTCTGGGTTGACGATGACCTTCAAGGTTCTGATACCTTCCGGTCAATGCTCACAAATTTACAATTAAGGTACAAAAACGAAGAGTGATGTCTAAGATGAAATCGAATGTTGATTAAAATTCAAACGATCGATAGTCTTTAGTAACAAAACTATATCACAGATGGCTTGATACAAGCGATTTCTTTGGACTCAAAAGCTCACTTTGTTCTTGAATCGCCGACACGTCTATTGTTGTAAGTATTCAGTGTAAAAACCACCCACAGCTATAATATTCTGCTGTGACAGCGAGTTTGAAGCAGTGTTCATATGTATCTGGCAAAGTCCCAAAGCAAGGGTGTTAGTGGGGATCTATAGGTTGAAACAATATTCCAGATGTGCAAGGTTATGGTAAGCCAGCTGTTTGTAGACTTGGTGTCAGGTGGCCCGCTTTGAGCTTGCTATGGACAGCTGGTCAAATAGGATGGAGCTCCCACAGCGGGACGGAATCTTGTACAGATGTTTGGAAACTGCGCAGATGGGTTGATATCACTTCAGTCTTCTCATGGATTCACCTGGTGAGACAGAAAAAGTAGAAATTAGTTTGGGATCGACTCAAGCATTCTGCTAAAACAATTAGAGGAAGAGCTTGCCAAACTCTACGAAACTGTATTTGTTACAATGATTTTTTTGTCAGGATACATTACGATGATGCGCATATGAAGAGGTGCAGCAACCAATCCAACTCATATTAAAACATGCACTCAACTACACAGTACGTAATGTACAAAGTATTGAACAAATGGATACATCTCGACTGTACTGATGAGCTATAAGTACCCATATTAAAATCCACATTTGAATAATCTATAGACATTTCCGAATGACATGTTTTCCATCTCGGTGTTTGCAACAACAAATATTAATAGGGTAAGGTTAAAACTTTCCGACAAACGTTTTAGGTAGAGTGAGACGCGAAAAACAACAGCTTTATGTTCTTGCCAGGACGCTTTGCAAGGTTAACGAGGTCACTAAGCCCGGTACTAAGATCAGAGACGATGATACTTGACACTGCTCTCTTTCTCTTTGTAAAATAGAGCGGAGCCTCCTCCAGCGCGTCCCCAACACACAACATAAGAAGTTTCAACACTGAGATACAGACCAACATGTGTGATCTTTACTCTTACTTTCCTACTATCCTAGTTTGTACACATGTGACGCGCTCAGGTTGGCTACGAAAAAAATGGTCAAGTGTCCCGTTTGTACGTAGAGTTGTCTGTACTATGAACTCACGGCAATATTTACTCTAAGTGGAAACCATTCCAGGAAGTCCTAAGAAGCGCAGGATGAAAGCCAACTACAGGGGTGGACTTAGCAGCTTCTATTATCGGTGGTACTTCATGCTATATGTAGACCCAGGCTCTTAAAAACGTCCACACTAAGACGTCTCGAGGAGTCTGGAGAGTTTGGAGGGTACCCAGCTAGTCCTTGACTGCATCACTAGGTGCACACAGGTCAAGCCCCCCCCCCCCACCCCCCCATCATTTACTGACAGAACATAGTCGATGTACAGCGCTTTGAGCTTGCCTTGGACACGTGATGTTGGGTGTTCTTGTTGGCTGTACAACTGACATTGAACACGCTCATGGACGTTATGTAATGTGTAAGGATGCCATATGAAATAAATAATAAAATAATCACTGTAATTCCTCCAGTCATTGCCTATACTATGCTGATTGATCTTTTGTGAAGCTATTTAGTCGATTGCCTTGCTAAATGGCAATACCAAAGTAGATTCTGCTCTATCAACGCCCCCCCCCACACACACACACTCAGACGTATATAAATACACACACACGCACCCCCCCTCCCCACCACCCCCAAAGGTCATAAAGATCTACTTGAAGATAATGTAATTGTTTTGTTAACGCGCTCTTTCACCTATTACCTGTCGTGCGTAACCAATACAACACTTTACAGGAAAATATAAGGAAAATCAACATAATATCTTAAAGGAAACTAACAGCACATTTCTAGGAAAATCAAAAGAAAGTAAGCTATATCTAGGGAAATATATCAAACAAGAAAATAACCCCATCTTAATGGAAAATAAACGGAAAATAAAAATAAAACTGAGCTGGAAAATGAAAACAAAACAAACACAGCCTCAAAGAAGAATCAGAATGTTGAGGGTAAACAAAAGCAAATTGCACGAAAACAGACGTAAAACAAAAGGTAAATAAACCCCAAACCCAAAATTAGAAACAAGTGGTTAGTGGAAGGTAGAGTATAGAATATAGAGGTCAGGAAAACAGGATGTAAATAGTGGCGAGAAGAGACGATCGTTACAGAGAAACAAGGTAAGATAACAAACGTCTCGCACATGCCTCTCTTCCCATACATGGTCTACACGGCTGTTTAAACTTGGCGTCATTGTACTTGGCAACACTATGTTATATGATACGTTTGTGTGTGTGTGTGTGTCTCTCTCTTTCTCTCTCTCTCTCTTTCTCTCTCTCTCTCTCTCTCTCTCTCTCTCTCACACTCTCTCTCTCTCTCTCTCACACACTCTCTCTGTGTGTTTGTGTGTGTGTGTATGTGTGTGTGTGAGAGAGAGAGAGAGAGTTTGTTTGTGATAGCATGTGTGTGTGTGTGTGTGTGTGTGTGTGAGAGAGAGAAATATATATATATATATATATATATATACATAGAGAGAGAAAGACTGAGACAAGATGGGAGAAGGAGTGAGAGAGACAGGCCGACGGGCGGTCGGTCTGACGGACGGTTAGACAGAACGGAAGACAGACAGACAGACAGACGGACGGAGTGAAACAGAAGGATAGAGAGATAAAGAAAGTAAAATTAAAACAAGAGCATTACAGCCATTTCCCTCAATTCACGACTGTAATGGCAGTCTAATGCAAACAGAAGTCAGGAATACAAAAGCCCAAACTGTCCAACCTTTGATGTAACAATGACGCAAGATCCCATCGAGACAAACAATTTCCATAAAACGTCTCGTATTGCATACTTTGTCAAACTGAATAGTGTAATTAAGGGGCATGGTATCGATCCCAAATGGCTGCAGTTTGCGCAATGTTGAGGTCATTAATAAAAATCGATGCCAGTTTTTTGCCCACTTAAATAGGCTACCGCTGTACGTGTTGTTTTGTTGATTTCTCTTCTCGAAAATGTTCCTTATATAAACATATACAATCTCTCTCTGCCTCTATGTCTCTCTGTCTGTCTGCCTGTCTTTCTCTTTCTCTATCTTTCACACACACACACACACACACACACACACACACACACACACACACACACACACACACACACACACACACA
>JAUELK010220975.1:0-10165 GCA_031471215.1 Gastropteron pacificum | reverse complement strand
ATTCTGAACTTCTTGAATCATTGTCATTTTAGTATTCACAATAAAATCAAGAATTGTGTGAACATTAATCAGTATATTTACAACATACTGCAGCGCAGACAAACCCTAAATGACCAACCCACCCACCGTACTGAATCAGTATTACTTTAATTGTCCAATGTTCAGGGCACAATGTTAGAGGAAGAACAGAAAAATGGGCTCCATACCTTATTTGTCATCTCAACAAATCCTCATTCATTATTCATACAATTGCTTTGTCATCTTGCACCTCTGCTTCCAGGTAGCGTATGCTGTGAAGGATCTGCACTGTGATACCATTGTAGACATAGCCACTCTGACTGGGGCTCAAGGCATAGCTACAGGTCAGTCCTGAGGGGATACTGATACATGAAGTAATATAGAGTGCTTCTAGATGGACTATAGCTGTCATCACCCATCACTATACAGTCAATACCATCTGTGATAGAATTCAATATTGAATGGTTTTAGTAAGTTAGATTTTACATTTTCCTGCACAAAATGTTTACAAAAAACACCTTCTTATAACTTGTGTTTGCACTTCTGTCTCTTCAAGACAATATGTGCATTCGGTACAAAATTACAGTCAATGCTATCTGTAGGAAAATTCAGTATTGAATGGTATTAGTAAGTTATATTTTACATTTGTTTAAATTTATGTACAAATGGTTAAAATAATGAACCCACTTTCTCATAAGTTGTATATTTGCTTGTGTTCATTGCCAGGCAAGTACCACAGCAGCATTCTGTGCAATGATGCCAACCTGGAGGACGTCTGCATGAAGACCGGCCTGACCTGTGGAGACCTGGTCTTCCCAGTGGTCTTCGCCCCAGAACTACACACCCAGGAGTTCAACTCTGCTGTGGCCGACATGAAGAACTCTGTGGCTGTAAGTCTTCAACGCTTTCTGGGCACTCAACAGTTTCAATAGATAAGCTTCAATGTTTCACTCTGTGGCTGTAAGTCTTCAACGCTTTCTGGACACTCAACAGTTTCAATGGATAAGCTTCAATGTTTAACTTTTGAGTTGAGACACTGTTTAAAGTGTAGAAAAAAAAGGAAGTGTAAAGCAGTCTGTACCATAGGTCGTCTTCTCAGTCTTCTTTCAACTTGGGTAAAAGGCCAAAGGTTCCTCTTACTGAAAGCAACAGCAACATGTAGTGGAAGGGTCACATTTTTAGAGTCCAGGCAGCATTACTGGTGTATGTCTTACTTGAAGTAGCACAAGAGAAGGAAATAAATCGGTAGACATGTAGAGATCAGGATCAGTGGATATCAAGTGAGGAGGAGAGCTACATCCAGCAGTGGATGGACATGGCCTAGACAAGACATGGCCTAGACAAGACATGGCCTAGATAAAACAGTTTGTAAAGTTTTCTTACTTATTATTATTATGCCACTTGTTTTCCTGTGGAACAAAGGGCTGCACATAAAGTGACTCACTCCATGTCAATGTTCTGTTTGTTTCCAGGACCGCAGCAATGCCCAGGTATCTTGTGCTGGCCTGTTCATCATGTCCCACCTTGGGGACTTCTCTGGCAACTGGTTGCACATTGACATGGCTGCTCCAGTCTACTCGGTGAGATAGTCAGAATTTACAAATAAAATACATCTTGTTTGTCTTTTGATCCTCCCTAACTATCAACCAACTGAGAAACACCTCAAAATGCTACAGCAAGACATTGGTCGGGCCAAAATGTAAGGTTGCTGGAGAAGATGAAGAAGAAGATCAAGATTAAGTTCCGTCATTACATGGTTTGGGCATGAGTTGTTCTTTTATCACTAAAAGCTTCATTTTCAATGTATGATATCATTATCACTTACGGGTTTATCTTAAGCACACCACATTCACAGTTGATACCAGTCACAAGCTTGTGTTAAATGAAAGAGGGTACACTTTGAAATGATGAAAATCATATTTTTTGTTTAAAAAATATTTGTCATATAGTTTGTTTTATTTTTTTAATGTACTAATTTGTTTATCCATTTCAATTATTCCTTCATTTCGATATTTCATGCATTTGTTCATTTATTTCAATTAATTAATTAATTTATTTATATTCATACAACTACAACAAGGTCTTTTATGTAACAAGCTTGTTAATTCTGCAAACATACTTTGCCTCCCTCCAGGGCGAGAGAGCCACAGGCTATGGTGTGGCCCTACTGGCGTCCCTGTTTGGCAACAGGTCCTACAACTCCATGCTGAGGCTGGTGGGGCCCAAACGCAGCCAAGAGAACAACGGAGTGGCCATGGAGGAGGACACCGAGGACGGAGCCAAGAGGATACGCTTGACCTAAGGAGGTGGAGCAAGGAGGATACGCTTGACCTAAGACGGTGGAACAAGCTGGTCTCTTCACTGACTGCTTCTCACTTACTACTACTACTACTACTACTACACATAGTGGAGTTTGTGAATGAGCTGCTCGATATGTTTTGTTTCATTTCCCTCATCATTGATTTGTTTCTATACACAACAGGTATTGTTTTTTCCCTATTTTATTTTGTTTCGTTTCCCTCATTCTTTTGTTTCTATACACAACAGGTATTGTTTTTCCCACCTTTTGTTTTGTTTCGTTTCCCCCCATCATGGATTTGTCTCTATACACAACAGAGATAGCTTTTCCCCTGTTTTTTCATAAAAGTAGCATGTGACTAACATTGAGTTTATAGTGGCAATGTTATATACTTTTCCCTTTTTCTTTTGAACTGTATGGTGAAAGTATCGTGATTTTTGTTTGTTTTCTTTGATCATAACATGATTTAGTTATCGTTCTGAAAATCAAATCATCATCTAAGTGAATTCCTTGTTTTTTTTACACATGTTGCCGAAGTTCAGTTTTGCTTGAAAGTAACAATGACTGTGCTGCTCCGTTGTTTTTTCTGCCATTGTATAACATCTATGGAGACGATTCATGTTGACTTACTGAAGTGGTCACAGACAATTTGTTGTTGTCATTCAAGTTTGGCTTACAGAATGTGAAACAATGTGAAAATTGTGTTCAATGCAGTGTATCTTCTTAATGTACTGTCAATATTTTCCCCCTTTTCTGGTTATGATTTGGCTAGCTTGACAGATTGAATGATAAATAATATACCATAATTAACTAAATGATGCATGAATTAGAAATGTACTTCCAGAGTATATATGAACACTTATTAACAGAACAGTCTCTTTATTTAACTACATCACTCATGATCCGAGTCGGTTTTTCTATGATTTATAAAAATTAATATTAAATGCATTCAAATTAGCTGATGTTTTTTTCAAATTGCTCAATGACTTCACTTGCATTGTACCACCATGAAGAATTGTACTATATGATTATTTTACATTATGAGAATGAGATGGAACTTGACACAATAGTCAAACTAAACTATACTGTTTGCAAATGATTGAATATCAGTCTTCAATGAATTAATGCACAGACATGATTTATGCCTAATCGTAGTGAATCATCACAGCATTCAAGACATCGATGTACTCGTGTCTTACCTTCACCTTTTTTTTTCCATTGTCTCATACTTTGCTGTATGCAATTGCCTGTGCACATCTAGAATTGAACAAAATTTGAGTCCATCCTTTGAACATGAAATTCTCATTTTGATAAGCAAACGGAAAAACAAACAAAAATGTCTTCTTTTCCCAGCCTGAAATATTTATTTTTTAAATCACAATACTAGTTACAAAGAAAATCCTATTTTCCTGTATTGGTGTGTAATTTGTGATCTCTCTCTTAGTGAACTGTATACAGGGTATGTCCATTCTTTTACATCAGGTAATTAGATTGGTCCTGTCTGGGTAACAGAATTATAGTCACAATGCATGAATTTGTTCCTTCTCATTGTTTTCCACGACATATTATGTAAGATTATTATGACATTTTACGCACCTGTACATTCAGGGATGAACCCTTTACAACTGCATGTTCTGAACACATAGTTTTCTCCATAGATATGCTACATATATACAATAGCTTCATGAAGAAGGGTAGACTACATATGTGCATTGTCTTGTATCGATTGAAACATGAGTCATCTTGAAATGGAATCAGTCACATACAGTTCTAGCTCCTAGTATGAACCTGCTTACGTCTCTAGATTTTACTTGAAGGAACACCAAAAGTAAGACTCTTTAGCCTTTTATTTTTACTTCATTTTCTACTTGTACCTTGATAATGGGGGAGGGGGACAAAGTTGATATCCTGCTATATACTGGCGCTACATAAATTCATTATTATTATTGCAGTCCTAGTCACGTAGTGACAGCCTCGAAAGCATTGTTTGTGATGTCCTGTTTCATACAAGTAGTTACATCATCATACAATGTACATGGCAGATTTGTTTGTAATGGCAAATAGATGACATACTGATGAAAGGCACACTTTCACTTTCAGTCAGTCCTTTTACCTTTTTGGCCTGCTGTACATCTTACTAGTACATTGACCAAAAATAACAGTTGTTCACACTCAACTTCTATTTCTACCTTTTCGTTAATAATAAGCAAGGCCTTCTAGATCAGTGTTGTTGGTTAGAAAATATTTGCTTTCTTGCAATGTATTTGACTTGCATATTAATTACTATTTTTGTTAATAACAAACACAATAGAGTTGTAATAATATCCAATATGACTTTTTGTTTTGAAGAATGCAGATAAATGCGATATTATCAATGAAATATTATTATCCTAAGAGTCAAGTGCTTACAAAAATGTTTCAGGGTACTTTGGGTATACTTATCATTCTTTTCTAGTTTGCTTGGATTTGAGTCGATAAGCAGTTAATTTTGTGTGTGTGTATGCGCATAAGCTCAGTCCCTCTAATTCAAATAAAAAAGAATAATCAATGTATGAGAATATTGTTCCTTGTTACAACTTTTTCTTTGTGTGAATTTCAATGTTTAGTTGTATGTCCCTCACAACACCAGAAATACACATACAGTGGAGTCCTCTACTCCTGTCCATTTTCAATTTCTAGGGAAACGTATCTCAATAAAATAATGAAAGATGGGTAAATGTGGAACCTGGATATGTGGACATCTCTTGGAATTCCACCCCGTGTAGACATGTATTTCCCCTTCCTTTTAAGAAGTCGACACAAAGAGATGTAAACAAAACATCAACAAAAACTATGGGAAGGTCCCTAGATCTAGTCGATAAGAACAGCACAATGCCAACCTGTCTCGTTGCTTGACTTTCTCGTACTCCCCTCACAGAGACGAGTGGAGGGTTGTGAGGACATCCATTGTGCCAGCTAACATCGATAATGATGAGGCTGACAGGTGACACTGTACTATTAATTAATTATAACTGAATCAAGACTGATTTGTGTTGATAACAGACTTTGATGAGTTGAATTATACTTATAAAAACAATTTAAAAAACAGGACTGTTAAAAGACAATATTAAACGAGAATTGATTTTAAGCGAGTTTTATCTTATTTGGACTCCACTGTACGAAAACAAAAGAAAGACTAATTTACTTACAATAAGATAAACAATGAAACTTTTGTAATTACAACAGACATTTTATTCATCATTTTGAACACATCAATGACAGTTAGAAACAAGCATTACATGTCCAACTATGATAATGGGGATGTACATGATTATGATAACAAAGCGCCTCAGGTGTTGACATGGAATACCAGATGGTTGTGACAATAAGGAGAGCCTAGCTCATGAGGACTTCGTGTTGAACCAGTCTGGCGTTGGTATCTCCAGGTAGTCTGTAGGGCAACATTCCCACAAACATGATCAAAGTCTTGGCTTGACTGCGCAGATAGCACAGGTCCTGCAACAAATAGAACACAGCATGACATGACATCCTCGCTCAACTAGCCAATCCAATGTTACACCACACATACGCACAAACAGGAAAACATTTTGACTTTTGCCTTGACCACAAACATATGAAATCCATAAAATGCTGTAAGAAAGTTCCTATTTCATGACAATCGATTCACTTGACACTCCCACGATTTTGCACTATTCAATAGTCTGGTATTTATTTGACACATAGGTACAAACACAAAGAGAACAAAGTGGCAATATACCTGGTCCAAGGCTTCCGTACATTTGGTATTTGACAAGGAAAAATTTCAAACAAATTATGTCCGCACAGCCGGGATCCGAACCAATACCATTGCACATCAGAGGCAGCAATAGGCCTCTTTACAAGCACCCCTACCATAAGTTAAAAGTCATGGGGGCCATAAGTGAATTGGGAATTTCATAACGCAGTGTGCAATAATGACTACATTGTTTACACGTGAGAAGATGCTAGCAGTTATAAAAAAAACAAAAAAAAACTTTCTTTTAACAATAACTGATAACTTGATTTATAGCATTTTTGTCAATTAATATGAATGAAAATTCAAAGCGATTAGGGATGATAGTTTCTAAGGGATGACAATAGTGTGTAAATGTAGATGGTGCTAGCGAAAGGTTTGCTACTGTATGGATGTACTCACAGCATCACTGCCTCCCCCTGAGAGAAATCCTCTGGTCATTGCTGGGCTGTGGGCACTGGAGTTCCTGCCAAGACGAAATTAAGATTGATTGTCAGCTTCTGGCATCAACAGCAACCAACTATATTTGTCTCGTAATTATCACGCCATGTTCATAGTTGGTTGGAAATGTATTATTATAAGTTATCTTATTCATTCAGTTCATTCCTTGTCTGAAAATCTGATTTGAAAGTCTCATAACTGTACTGCACAATCACAGGAACAAGGGGCATATTCATATAGACCTCAAGTCCTGGGACTCAGAGGTAGGCTGTCATGACACATTCTGTGAATAAAAGCTTTAATTGAGCTCAAGACTCCTACAGAAACAAATCTCTCAACTTACTGTTTACACCACTACCAACTGTTTAAAGTTCATCTACAAAAACAGAGAACACACTCGTTTCTGATGTCGTAATACTGATTCTGGTGGTTATATTACTGTACCTGATGTTGTTGTACGAGCTGAGAAGGATGTTCATGGTAGCTAACAAGATATCAGGTAAGCATCTTCGGATCTGGTGAAATATGAAACATGGGAGACTTTGAATAGTAGAGCCTACTTATTTGCACTTTTGCTACACAGCAAGAAGTAGAAGATTGACTTCTTGAGGAGAAGACATTTGAATACAGGCTGACTGTAGAAAACCACAGTGATACTTCATTATGTCGTTCCCTGCTAGTGCAAAGCCAGCGCTAACCGCAGCACATTCCTAAACTTCATTAAAAGCACATTGTCGTTAAGATTATGAACACGAGACATTCACATAGTTTCTAAAATATTGTATCCACATGAGGCTTATTCAAATTTACTTCTACTAAACAAAATCCATGGAAAACATTTCTATTCGCAAAAGGCATTATCTTATTGGGGAAATGCATTTTTCTGTACTTATGAAGGCTCAATACATATTTATCCAAACAAAACTACTAACTAGTCTGACCTCATCAGCATAGGTTTTGAAGTTGTTCACTCTGTGATCAACCTCATCTGGTTTGAATGGCAACAACTTGATGCTCTGGATAACCTGAAAAAAAAGCAGATCCATATCATCATTTCATTCATCATATACAATTGCAAAGGTCTGTGCTTGTGCTTATTCTGTTGGGTCTAGCACTTGAAACATAATAATAATTTATATAAACTGCCCACTCCCCTGGAATACAGAGCTCAAGGCGGGGTACACTTGCCGTAAATTGTTTGAGTCTGAGACGAGTTCTAAACCCCTATCAACACAATCAGGTCAAAAAAGAGGTGGTACCTAATGCCCGCATGACCCATATCTATCCAGAGTGCCCAACAGAATGCAAACCTGTTCCATCGCAACTTATCCTTTCTTCTTGTTGTTCTTGTTCTTGTTCTTGTTGTTCTTGTTCTTCTTCGTGCTCCCTGCCTGTCTAGGCTAGTCGTACAGTTTTAGTTGTTGTGATTCTTTGTTGATTTTGTTAAGCACATTGAGCTTGCTGTAGAGCTGTAGGCTACATCCACTTTCTTCTCTTCATTTTTCTCTGTATTTCTTCAATTTTGAAGTAAAAAAAAACATAGAGCTTATTCGTCATACAGTATGGTATGAGAAATAAGTAGTAGGCCCTTGTCCGTCATACATACGATGAGATCAGTTTGGTACGTGCTAAGGGATTTTCCACTAGAGAGTTATGTTGGACACTTCTTCCTATGTTGACACCTAGAATGCCCCAAATAGGGGTGTCAGGGCAAGTTAAAACATCATACACTTACATCAACAGTAGAAGTCAAATTTGTTCCGACCTATGCGTGATTGGGTTTGGTTCCATCTTGTCTGTGATTGGCTGAGAATGCCCATCTCATCTGACGGATAAGGGCTGCCTTACAAAACAACAACCCCAAAAACATGTCTGTCTTACCTCCAGAGCTTTGTTGACACTGCCTGAGTGACAGAGATCAAAGAAAGTGATGAGGTCCAGGAGGAGGAAGAAAGTCTTGGTGCTGGACGGACTGCCTTCATAGCCTTGCCTCTGGTACCTACAGCAACAAAGTCAGAGTCAAAGTTTGTTACATGCTGATGTGCTGGTTTACTGGTCAGAGTCAAAGTTTGACTACATGTAAGTGTTACATGCTGATGTGCTGGTTTACTGCTCAGCATGATGGCCAAAGTCAAACATCGCAGTTTCCAATCCTGGGTGTGTAGACCCGATTTGGATTTGAGAGTATGTTGTTTTTTTTGTTTTTTTATCAAACACAAGGTGTAGTCATGACCTCAGCTCACCCCATATAGATCTAGGTGTAAAAGGGGTACCCGACTATAGACAGCAAACTATCTTGTCAACGTGGCTGCCTACCAGTATGCCTCCCAGTCCCAGGAGGTTGAGGAGGCTAAAGGAACAATTTAATTAGACTAAGGTAGACAATGTTCAGATAGCAACTGAACAACAACAACAGGAGTAGAGTGCATGTGTATGGTGTGTGTGTTACCTTTCTGCCATGCTGAGTGCCTGTTGCGTGAGTCTGTCCCTGGTGGACTGAGGGCTGGGACTGACCGCCACCACTTGGCTCAGGAGCTTGTTCATCAGACTCAGGGCTTTCTCAAAGTTCTGCACACATCAAAGAAAAACATGCATTGATTGAGTTCAGAGTTTTTTGTATCCTTAGCTTATTCTTTTTCTTCGTCGTTCTCAATATCCTTACTTAGCAAAACAATCAGATCATCTAAGAGGTGGGACCTCTGTTTTCTATTTTATTGTTTTTACATCCATAACCGGTAAGATGGGGGTGAACAGTCAGGAATATAAACTGCCCACACAACCAATGTCC
Source organism: Gastropteron pacificum (assembly GCA_031471215.1). Classification (NCBI taxonomy): domain Eukaryota; kingdom Metazoa; phylum Mollusca; class Gastropoda; order Cephalaspidea; family Gastropteridae; genus Gastropteron; species Gastropteron pacificum. Next base: position 847 of record JAUELK010220975.1, on the reverse strand, counting down.
AGACCTCCCACATGAAGACCAAACATGTTTAATGTTTGGCCAAGAACAAGAACAGACTGACCAACCCAAAAAAACAATATCACAAAAGGGTTACAAAAGTTCAGGAGAATACCATTTACTTAAAAGATGGAAAGAATTCTTATCGCCATCAGCACAAAATAGGCTTCCAATGGGGCTATTCACTACATGCAGGACGGTGAGACTTCATGGTTTGATCACCTTTACAAAGAACAAAACAAAGAAAGAAGAAAGGAGATTTCGAAAACAAAGAAAAATAGGACCATTCCAAAGAACAATTTTGAAAAAGGTCGGTTACCTTGGCCAGGTCGTAGAGCCTGACAGCGTCCTCAAACAGACCCTTGTTTTCTGTCTCTTTAGCCACCATCTCTGTGACCCTCTGTGTGTCTTGATGGAAGCGATCAATTGCACCAGGCTGAATGGACAAAATGAAGCCGAGTCAAACTCATGCCAAGGGAATAAATACATCAATGGTATGTCTTGGGGGGGGGGGGTTGTTAGATAAGCACAAGGGTCCTTTAATTTCTTTATTTGAGAAGATTAAGAGCGTATCCGATCTACCAACGAGATCAAGAGCTGAAACTACTGACTGTTAAACTGTCATGTGCATTGAGCTAGATGTTAAATGGAAAAACTGCACTATTTGGCAATGCTTTAGAAAACTATTTCTATTATGATAATTACAATAAGTACATTCATACATACATACATAGTGAACATACATAGTACCATACATAGTGAACATACATAGTACCATACATAGTGAACCTGTCTTTAAGAGACATCTGAAAACCCATCTGTTTAGAGCCTCATTCTGTGACTGAAATGC
>JAUELK010220964.1:0-10166 GCA_031471215.1 Gastropteron pacificum | reverse complement strand
GGAGGTGGAGGAGGAGAAGGAGGGGGATGAGGATGAGGAGCAGGAGGAGAAGGAGAAGAGGAACAAGAGAGAGAGAGAGGTAGACATACATACATACATACATACATACATACATACAGACAGACAGACAGACAGACAAACAGGTAGACGGACAGACATACATTGTTACTTCTATCGCCTGTGCTAACATCTGAATAATAATAATAGCCTCTACACACACACACACACACACACACACACACACACACACACACACACACACACACACTCACCACCCCCCTCTCTCTCTTCAGGTCCACCAAAACGCTGATGACCTTGGTAAGGGAGGCAATGCTGGCAGTCTGGCCAATGGAAACGCAGGTCCTCGCCTTGCTTGCTGTGTCATTGGTATTGCTCCCTTGGACTAAGCCAAGAGCCAGCAAATTTGGAGTTCTCTTTTCAAAACGTTTTTGTGTTCCTTGTATGCTTTAAAATGTCTCAAACTTCTTATTCTTCTTCCCCGGACACCTGTTATTATCATCCTAGGCAAAGCTGAGCTCAGTCACTTGTAGACTGAGAATACTGACCATGCCTAAGTGAGTGCTTTATACTGTCAGAGAACCAAAAAGAAAATGCATGCAATGTCTTGTATTCCGAATCTATGTTTGGTTTTACATGATGTCTTATTTTAAATGGGTGTATCATATGCTTTGTTTCTGTTATGAATCCAATCTAATTTATTCATGACTTGTTAATTACTGTTGCAAGTATTCAGATTATTTCGCTGATTTGAATAAACGCTCAGAAGAACGTCTTTATCTTTGCTTCATTCTTTAAAATCTTCTCTTGTGACAACACCATTTATTATTTTTTCTTCTGATTTACTACTGCCTTGATCACTTGACCACTGAACAAGCCTATTGGTTCCTTGTGGAACAGAGGGCCAAAGGTAATTTAAAGTTAAAAGGAGATGAGCACATACACACAAACACACACCCTCACACACACACAACATACAAATACACATGTGCATGAACACAAACATACAGAAACATGTACAGACACACACACACATATAAACACACACATATGCAGGCCCATACATACAGACACACACAAACAAAAATATACACTTAAAACAAACTAACACAATAGCACATTGGATTGCAACAAAACTAACTGTATTTTCTGTATAATAAAGTGGCGCAGATTCAGTAACACAGAAGTCAAAGCAAGACAAGAGCCTATAACATTGTAATCATTGTTGAATGAGAAGCTCAGAATGGATGAACATTGTAACAACAAGAGATAATATGAGAATGGACAATAAGGCTATGCAGGCCCTTCTATAAACACTTAGAAGCCCACTCATCTCTAGATGGAAAAAAAAAATCACCTTATCCCATTAGCAAACTCTGCATGTGAAATGTAACTGGATTCAAGTCAACTAACTAAGCTGATGTAATAATAATGGAGATTATTTGTTATGCGCTAAAATCCCCATTTCAATGGGCTTAGAGGCACAGTATACATACATTAATGATGAGTATAGTGCAACATGCCTGTACGATTAGGCCTATGAATATTTGACTGTTCCTTAAAAAAAAACCTTGCAAATGAAGAATGGTCATCCCTCATAATTTCCTTGCAAATCACTGATAGTAGTAAAGTGTCCAGAATATTTAAAGACAAAATATGTATATAAAGTAGATCCATCTTATCAAACAAGTTCTCTTGAAAGTGAGATTCAGTTGTTCATAAGCCTACATGTCAATATGATGTTGACTGGTTTCTCATAAAATGATGAATGAGATTTTTGGAATTGTTACAAATGCCTGTCTCAATCAAAGCAGCAATGGGCCTGCCTCCTTTCATTTGTCAAAAGCTGTACGCATAAATTATTAAATGGTTATTAAGTGACCAATAAAGTACTCTTCCATTCACTCAAAATTATGATCATATTATCTTTTTAAACAAAAAAACATGTTTGCTATCCTAAAAAGTTGTACATCTATCTACCCTATCCTCAGTTTCTGAGAAATAGGATGAAAAACAAGTGGACTTTTGTATACCAGTAGCGCTGTCTTGTTTTTAACTGTGACTGGAATGTTAAAATGAACCGAACATTGAAATATTTATAAAAGAAACAAGGTATCCTTACAATGCATTCTTGAGTTCATACAAATTGTGGACTTAGCACCAGTTTATACACAGCAATACATGAAACAAAATAACAAACACAGGACATAATATTGATTTACATTCTCGACTGCAGAAGAAAACAATTTAAGACATAAATAAAATCATCCCCAAACCCAACTTCCAAGCTTGACTTTTCTTCTACTCAAGAAGTTGTGGTTCAAATATTTGAAGATTAATAAAGGACTGGATTTGTCAACATTTCTTGCCGCCATGATGTCATACGACAGATGCTTTGATCATTGAAAAATTCTTTCAGTTCGCAAAGCAACTCTAGTTTGATCACAGACAAATGGAGGAGGACGTGAAATGTATTTGATATCAGTGAGAATCGGTGAACATGTTCAGGAAATATGTTGTTTCATTGCGGCATTGGTCCATGGCTTGGAAATAAAATAATTATGTAATGAGATTACTAGAATACAGTGAGATTCAGAGAAGTAAACGTATATAAATCAGTTTCAAACATAATTTACAGGTGGAATATTTTGGGGGGTTTCAAAAGATGTACAAGGCTATTAGACATGTTTCTGTTTCTTATGTTCGAAAGACTGAAGACATTCCATGAGGAATTTCAATTGTAATTCTACAAGACTTTCAGGATTCTCAATCAAGTTTGAATGTAAAATGTTATATGAATATTCCTCAGTAGTCATTAGATTTAAATGAAAACCAACAAACAAACATATGAAGACTGACACTTCTTGTCTTCAGTGATAAACAATAACAAAAAGAAGAAAAAAACTTAGTTGTGTTGTTTGTTTGGAAGTCAACCACCAATGTATGAAGCTAGGAAAGAGCCAAGGGAGGGAATGAAGTTAATTCAGACGGTTTGAAACAACACACAATATAATACACCCTACACACATCTCGTTCACTTTTCATATCATGAATGTACTAGTAAGTAAGGAGAATGAATCAAAAACATGTATTGCTAATAATGTTTCATTCATAAACTGAGCTTACAACAAATGTACAAAAGAAGAAAAAAACCAAACATCTACTTATGCCTATTAATTAACACGGCAAGCAATAATGTTGTATACAAAATGTGTTACTAAAACAAATAAATAAATGATCTCTTTTGTTATGGGAATGATAAAAAAAAGTTAGTTTTAGAATGGTCAGTATTCAGAAAGATATATTCACTGACTAATTTATATGATTTCCTAACTTGTCTAATTTGTAGAAAACCTGATTAGCTCCGAGCATGTAGTATATTGTCTTATTCTTTATGACTAGACCTGGTCTGTCAGGACGTGAAATGTTGAGATGAGATCAGAATGTCCAATAAAAAGCAGAATTAAAGATTAGCAGCATCAAATTGATTAAGTAAATTATACAGACATGGCAAGATTTGTACAATGCAAAAATAAGCTTTAAAAAATAATCAAGTTTTTACTATTCAGCTACTCCCATCTTCATCGGGGCTTAGAAACTGAATAGGCGAGAAGGGCTTTTTGAGACAGTGTGAACTTAGACAGATCGAGGTTTGTATTTACTAGCTTTGCGGATATAGAAAGGAAGGTAGCAGCAGAGAGATTGCAAAGAAAGGTAGCCGGCTCGACTATGACGTAGACCATGTTTACTCTTCCGGAGTGGGCGTGGTGGGTTGCGTTGCGAATGTAAACATAACAACACTGGCTCAGTTTGAGCTTCGTCGTAGATCTAGATCTAGATCTACAATCTTCATAGTTAGTTTAGTATCTCTGCTTTAACCAAAGTATATAATGTAGATTACAAGACACAGATCTAGATCCATAGGTCCCTAGAGAGGACAGCCTCTAGGCCCACGTCATAGTCGAGACTACTACAATCCTTTCTACATCCACAAGTGCTTTGATATGCTCACGAAGACTACTTAGAGGAAGGTTTAGAAGGTCACCAAATTCTTATACAACATTTTTTAACATGGAACAGGACTGGAAGACTTTCTTAACAAAATGAATTCATTATAATCTCAAACATTGATTAGTATGTAAACACTCAAAACCATAATGAGATTAACACATATTCAGATAATTATGGTATTTAACGTTTCCCAATTATTTAACAAAAAATACTGTTCCCTTTCCATCTCTTCTTTTTTCTTCAAAGGTTTCTTCAATCATTTCAAGAATATATACGATTACTATGGTAATACAAATCTAATACATGAAATAATAACACTTTGAAACAGTGGTCATTGTGACTTTTACATCAAATTTTGACAATTTTTGAGATCCAGTTGCAAAGAATATGAAAGACCAGTCAGACAGTTATTGTGACAAAATAAATCAGCAGGCAGACAAAACTTTTGAGTTACAATGTTCTCATACTATAATTGTAAAATTAAATGTACTCCAGCATTAAATATGTACAAACAAAAGACAAGACATCATAAAGAAGCTACATTTATCCATAGGTCATTGGTCCACTAATCTACTGCAAAATGTTATATCAAGGATTGATTATTGCTACAGATTTGTTCCTCTTAACCGAAACCTCATGTCAAACTGCAACATTCAAATGAATACATCAACAGATAGGAACGGGGCAGTAGACTTAAGAGGTGAAGAACATTTCTGGCATTGTGTTAAAATATATGGCATAGTTTAAAACTGAAAAAAAAAGATAGTGTCCTACAAAATATTACAAGAACTGTTAGACCCCAATGTCATCGCATACAAATCTAACTATTGTTGTATGCTTGCCTTTCAATTTCTCGGTATGAAATGGAATGATTTTGAAACATAAAAAGTGATGTACATGATAATGAATCAAACAGAGTATAATTTTGCGGAAAACAGAGAGTCAACATTGAAGCAGTTGAAAACTGCAAGGAATGTGATATATTTATGTTCTCATCACAAAGTGGGCTATTTACACGAAGACATGAGATTTGGAAAAAAGTCATTATTATATCATATACAACAGCTTTCACCGTACTGAGGGGAGTGCAAGACGAAAGACAGCCAGCAAAAAGTTGAATCACACAGGAAGGGCAAGGAGAAACAAACATCACTTTTGGTTTAGAGAGTTGCATAGCATTCTCAGAATTCACATTTTGTCACGTCATATGAGGATCTGCTAGCTCATTTTTCAGTCCACACACAGAAGTCCAGCACATCATAATTTTTACCTAGGACATTAAACAACTGAAACTCAACTACTTTAACTACTACACACAACTCTATTCATTGAAATTGATTAAAAACTCAAGAACTTCAGTAGAAAAAAACAACAAAACACAGCAAATCAATCTTAAAAGCAAATGATGTCAAAACTTTGACCAGATTAAACTATTTCTATGGAAAGGAGTACATAATATACACAAATAAAAAACATAGAAAAGTGGAAACTGAATCAACATTTGCAGCTTCAAGTCTTATGTTTGTCTTGTGCATACATCACAAATACCCTGTTTGATTTCTCTCCATACAGCAATGACAAAACAAACTGAAAGATATGCACACTTTCTTTCTCTTATAATTCTGTAACATATTCTCAGTGCAACAACAACTCTCTCAAGAGAATAAGAATAATTTGACACAGCTTGAAAGATAAGTTTTCTGCATGAAACCATACTGATCTGTGCTCTAAGTCAATGCATTGAGAAGAAATGTGTCTTGAGACGAATTTTGATTGATTGAGACACCTGAAAGAGAGAAACATTAATGCAACACAAAGGCACTTTGTTTTTTATTGATTTGTTTCAAGGACAAGTTAAGAAAGAATTGTCCGTAACATAGACACATATTTTTGCTTCGAAATAAAACAAGATGTATAATGAAATTGGCATCACAAAAGGATTTATAAATACAGTCACAGGGAAACATAAATGGGAATTTAGCATAACAAGATGAATACTGAGAAAGAAGTGGGATCGATGTGAGTCGTGGAGAAAAACAACAGAGTAAGCCACAATGTTCTTTGGATGGCACAAATGTTACCTTGAGATATTCTCATGCTCCCAGGCTAGTGTCAACCTTTTCGGGGCAGGGAGCAACACACCATAAGTGTAGAAATAGATAAGAGTAAGAGTCTACAACAATCATTAACGTGAGGTCAACCCTCTCTGTCTACAAAAGACTGAATTTGGTTTGATCCCAAGTTATTATAGAGGATACACAAGGAAGATGAGGAGTAAGCTATTCTCATAGATCTGATATTGCAAAGGAAAGACAATCAAGCTTATCAAAAGCTTTGAGATTCTGTATCTTATCAAAGAAAAAAGGCAAGTGGATGAAAATACTAATAGTAATACAACTTTCAAGTTTGGTCATAATTTTCTTAAAGCTTTGCAGAACTCAATTGAGGTTTGAAACAGATTACTTTTACGTCCAATTTAACATTTCTTCAAAACTGTATACTGTTTTGTTGTAGGAAGCCCATGAAATGCAATGACAGAAAAAATCTGTCAAAGGTTCTCCTTATGAAAAGTTCGTGATTGTAAGTTGTTGGTACACTGAAATGCCAAAAAATCAGTTATTGAAGCCAAACTTTGATCACTCCCTGGCATTATAAAATTAATTTTGATAATTCCGTATCACTGATTTCAACGAGGAGCAAAGAGAAAATATTTTGCTTTATATTTATCATAAATTTCCTTGGTTTGACAGCATAATACTAGGAAACGTGTTTCCGAAACTGTAGGGTGTTTATTAAGTGTTTATTAATGGGAAGACAAGGCATTAATCATGGCCATGCACAAATCAGACACTGATTTCAGAGATGACAGAGCAAGAATAGCAAATTGTGGAATATATTTGTGTACATATGAATGTCATTTTCAAGGAAGAAAGTTGGGAAAAATGCTGAGTGGTGGAATGGACAACAATTAAAGCTGGGAATATTCAGGAATGTCGTCATCACTGGAATATTGGTACTTCTCCTTCTTCTACTTTTTCTCTTAGTTTCTGGAGTATTGAGTGAAAGTATTGTTCTATATTAATCAACTACATCTGTGTTTCATCTGAGTTCACTGTAGGCCTATGCTCATAGACATCATGGCATGATGTTTTTAAAATGTTCGATTTCGAAGTGAACACCAACTTTGAGCTGGCACACAGTGAGTTTAAACCTGGGGCCGCATGGTGTTAGTTGAACGCTTTACCTACTGTGCTAACACTGTGCTTCCCAGAATCAATAAGAGTCAGTGCCTACCTCAGATGCACAAGACCTATAATGATCACTTTCTAATGAACTAATGAATACATTTTTATATAGTACACAATGCATATCTGTAATGATTCAGAGTTTTCATATATTGTTCATGTTAGCTTTTCAGATCCATTACGAGTCAATCCTGATTTATTATTGACACACACAACAAAATGACAAACAAAACCTTGTTCCAATGATGACTAAATGTAACACTGAGTGGTATGATGTATTTTATCTCCCACATGAAATAGAGAATCTAATCTGAACAAACTACATTGCAAAACAAGGTATGGAAAACAATGTAAATGCTTCTACACTAACGAGTCTGCCAAATGTGCAATGTAAAATCTTTTCAACCCAATTTTAAGGGATTTTGAACATATTTTTTTTCATAAGTGGTATGACTGAATCAGGGGTATTATGTTATTGATTACTGCATCAGGTTCTTATTTGAGAATGTAACTGTGCAGATGCATTTCAAACATGCTGTATGCTGGATTCATAATGATAACGATAGTAACAGGTGAATTTTGTCTGGAAGAGCACTAATCAAATAATGTATACTTTGCAAAGAATCAAAGAATCGATTACCTCCCTTATATACATATATATCCTAAGTCAAGAGTGACAAGTCCTGTCCATGTCATTATAGCAGTTTGCACATATGTATGAAATTAGTAGCTGATTTATAAAGCATATTTCCCAGCTGGCCAAATGCTCTCTACAGACAATTCCTGTGGGAATTCTTGCTTCATGAACACAGAACATCCTTTTTCCTGTCATTGTTTGTGGTTGTCGAAAGTCTCAAAAAGTCAATAACTAGGAAAAGAGGACCACCAGGTTTACTGCGAGGCTGAATCTCATCACTGAAAGCCTTCACAAGATATGACAATCACTCTCGAAAGTCGCCTTCACCTACACTATACCTTGGCTACAAGCATATTTGCAATTCAAAAAGCTAATGTAAGTTAAGAAGGCCATTACTCAGAGCATCCAACTGCACTATAGTCAGCCTTTAGTGAGTCCTTCACCAGTATTACATAATGTGAAACGTTTCCCCTCTGGCCAATACCATGAAATGGAAGATGTAAACCAAGCAGAGTGAGACTGTAGAACATTATGTACTAATAATGTACTCGTAAATATGTACATAATGACATATAAGCAGCAGTTCTATGGACCATCACTTTTAATGTTTTCTTCAGTGAAAGTACACAACTTGATTTTTGAAACCTTTGACACTACAGTAGAGTTGTGAGAGTCGGAACCTGACATGTCACATGTTTCTTTTGGGTACAAACAGACTTGCCATTACGTAGTTCAAATCCGACATTTTTGCTCAGTAGCTACACGCCTTTAGAGCTGCTTAACATACTTAAGAAAGGCAAGAACCAGCAGTGTACTTGAAAGTGTCAGTTCTACGACATCTACTTCAATTTTCATGTAACATTGTCCTTGTCTTCTAGAGGAAAACATTGTTTGTTCTGGAACTTGGGAGACTTCTTTTTTGGGGTAGCCATGCATCCTAGTGCCTTTTGTCCAATGCTATGTAGTAGAGTAGTCATGTCATTTCAAGTTGGGAGAGACTATGTAACATACAGTTTTCTTACATGACGTAAGCAGTATTCTTATATGACGTACGCAGTATTCTTATATGACGCACACAGTATTCGTGTATGAGGGAAAGGTTCCAAACAACAGTCCCACAAGTGTGCATGCTCCTAGTGTAATATGCTTGATCATTGTTCTTGAGATGCGAAGTAGATCTCTGCCCCATCTGTACAATAATGTGTCACCAGAAACAGCTGTCCTCTACACTACAAGTATATGAAATGTCTAATTGTTCCTTTGTACATGTCCACGTAAAGGATGCATTTATTTGACACATAGGCCCAATAGCCTAAACGTCCCCAATTAGCTTTAAATTCATTCATTCATCTCAGCCCCATCAACTGTTCCACATAGAGGATCATTATACAAGACTTCTTTGGTGCACGGCATACGAGGCAAAGAACTTTCTTTTTCGAGTCTTTGGAAGAGAAGACTTCGATAGTCTATGAACGTGTTCACACTGTGCATACAGTAAACAGTAACTGTCTTACTAGCAGTAGAATCTTCATAGTGTACTTCATGGTAGTGGAGAGGAAGGGAAGCATCCAGATCTTGGGAGTCTCAACCTTCCATCACAAGGTAGGCCTACAAGAAGACGGGATCCACATCATGAGTCTCCTCCATCATGAAGGTAAGTCTGTCTTTTCAGAGACACAGTTCCACCTGCATTGAGCTCTATTAAGGAAATGTGTGAATACGAAATAAATAAATAAATGAATGAGCTTCAGCTTTCCAAGTATGAGATATCATCAGATCAGTCTTTCCTGCCAAATGCCTATTCCATGTAGTTGCTTAGCTTCACATAATATGCTAGTTAAGTTTGTTTCCTCAGTTGTCTGCCTTATCAAGGTCTGGATGTCTCAGTGTTCACAGTAGGCAAAGTATCAGGTAGGTAGGCCTACCTCAAAACCTTAGGAATTTTCTGGGAGAGCCCCCCAACGGATCGTCACCTTGTTGTGGTTGGGGGGCTTGCTTGTGTGTCTCAGTGACCCTAAGAGCTATGCTGGCAGGAGTGTATACTCCTGGTAGGGTCACCTAAGCCAGACAGGTCAAAGGGTAGAGGCCAGACAAAGAACAATCAACACTCGGGCAGACAGAACTCGTGAGCCATGGTAGGCAATCTGTCTAAGAGAAGGAAAACTCTGATGTAAAACAACTACTGCCTTGTAGATAGGATCTGAACATCCAAAGGCTACGGGAGCACATCCAGAGAGAAAAGCACACTGAAGACG
>JAUELK010220942.1:0-10167 GCA_031471215.1 Gastropteron pacificum | reverse complement strand
ACACCCCCACCCCCACACCCACACCCACACACACTCAAATGATGGGACAGTATACTGGATCCAGCTAAAACTTTAAAAAAACTACTAATAATAAGATGTGAAAAGCTCTGTTTTCAAAAGTCACCCATCACTAATATGAAAATGGCATTTGACATTTATTCATTTTTATCTACTACATGTACACTCTTTTAAAAAGCTGTACATGAATACTCCCGCTAGAGTTTTTTCAAAACCGACACGGTCTCAGAAACCTACTTACACATTGAGATTGACATCACGGTTTTTATGGAAACGAGGGGAGACGGGATGTGCCATCATGCGTTGTGTGTAGTAGACCAGTGGAAAAAAAAGAGAAAAGAGTCGGGGGAAAAAACATAGACGTGGGACAAGCAGTAGTAGTAGTAGTAGTAGAAGTACATGTAGAAGAATAGGCGAAAGACACTCGTATTGTTGTGCGGGGCATGTGCGTGTCGTAATTACGGTTGTTGTTTTTTTGAAATACGCAGGTCTCAACTTGCTTTTGAGGGGTACTTTATACAGCGAAATACGTCGTCATTCAAAAATGAGTCGCATCGAAGAGAAGGTCAATATTTAGGGGTTCCACGTGTATTAAAAGTAAAACAATGACGTTCATATTTGCTAAAAGAAAATGGAGAACACATTGACGACCTTGTACATATGTATGTATATTAAAAGTAAAGCAATCACGTTCGTAATTTACCAACCCATTCACGTCACGGTTTTCATGGCAACAGGCTGCCCTTGGACTGCGTGGCGCATTAGATTAGTAGTAGTAGTAGTAATCCAGGATTAAAAAAAACAGAGGTCGCAAGTTGCGTATGAGGGGTACATCAGATAGAGAAATACGCCGGCCATTCAAAAATGGGTGTCGCATCGAAGAGGGGGTCGCTATTTAGGCGTTCCACGTGTATTAAAAGCAACGACGTTCGTAATTTATGGAAGGGGGAGAACCCATTAATAAACGACCTTGGGTAATCTTTATCCCGTGTTATTAAATTTGGTTGCTTCCCTTGACGATTCCGTTGTACAGTTGTATCGACTTTCCAGTTGTATCGACATTTGGTACCTGTCCCGACGATGTCGATATAACGGGCTTGCATTGTAATAATAGGTGTCGTGGATTAAGAGATGTTTCTGTGAGAAAGTCCTGGAAATCATGTACGGTATGAATTTTGTCACATTCGTTGATGGAGGTCTATAGACATACAAAAGCCTGTGGTGTTGATCTTTTAGTTGAAATTTTACACTCAAAAGTTCAAAAGTGGTGAAAGATTCCGTCATAGATTTTGACACAAAGATAGCATTTTTATATAAGAAGACTAGGATGCCACCTCCTCTAGATCCTTCTCTGTTTACTTGGTGGAAGAAATGACCATCTGCAACCAGTTGGCTTAGTACCGAGTCATCCATGTTTCGGTAATGACAAGGATGTCAATGCTATTTGTCACTATATTGTGTTCACAGATGGACTGGGCTTTATTGCAGACAGATCAGGCATTCATATGTATTATTGTAATGTAATGCACTAAGAAAAAGTCACTCTTAGGCTTGTTCATAACAATTACATTGTTTGGGTTAGTGCCCCTTTTCACTCTGTCTAGTATGTCTCTAGAAAATATGTTGGTACACACTTGTAAAGGTCTTTTCTTTCCTCCCCTACAGCCTCTTTTTGTTTGTTTATACTTTGATTTACAGATCTCTAAGTTTCTAAATGTATGTACTGAGCAGTTCATAGAATGGAGTTGGTCCATTGTGTAAACAAACACAGCACTTTGGGCTGTCATTGTCATGTTGACTTTAGATCTGTCTGGTGTCCAAGTTAACTTGAGCTCAGCACAACAATGTAAACAATTAGCAGCTAAAATGGCCAATGTTAGAAGCAAAATTTTGAAACTTTCGAACCACATTTATGCTTGTAATGAATTTGTTCACAAAAATTGCACATCATATGCAGTAATTCCAGAGAAATTTGTAGATATGAACATTGATCCAGTCTGATGATATCAGAAAACACAAGACATCAAAATATGGGAGCAGTAAAAAGTGCTGCCAGCAGGCGCAAAACACTACTACTACTACAACACATTACACATCATGTTCTCTTGTGTTACAAACCTCAAGCCAATAAAAGAAGATTGAGTGGTAAGTGAAGTCCTATATACTGGGCTTATTGCTACCAGAGTGTAAAGTAGCAGTGTGCTGGCTGGGAAGACAGAGATTGAGAAACAATTGAAAAACAAAAGGAGAAAATCCTCTGATAATAAACAGTATCTATTCCATGATTTTCTTTATTGACTTTTTAAATGACATCAATGCTGTTTGCATGCAGAACAAAGGAATGGTATAATACATAGCTCTTTAAAAATGTGACATTGCAGGTTTTGAAAATGTACATGAAGATGACATGTAGAACTTGTAAAAATGGTTACAGAGATGCAGATCTGCAAGTTTTGTGATAAAATAGAGATAGGCCCATAGTGTGTGTTAATACTAAAGGAGTGAATTGGAGGGGGGGAAAACAAAACTAGAGAAAAGTCTACACTTGTAGTATAAAGTTAAAGAGTATAGAGACAGAACATGACAGAGAATTAATGTACTTTGGGATTTACATATGTGCATGTACTTGTAAAAGCAGACAAATTCACAAGGATAACCAAAACTGTCATTGACTATTTACATGAACACAAATATGTTTTATTTGTTATACTTATATAGTACAGGAGCAGACTGGGTAGAAATTCTGAGAAAACCATGACCAGCTTGCAGATTGCATAAGTATAAGTAGTACTACTGAAATTGATAATGATGATGGTTGACATACTGTGTACTTCCTCACTGTACAACAAGCTGTAGTTCTCCTCAAGGAGTTGTTTCCAGATCTTGTAGGGAGAAAGCTAAGTTAGTACTAGTACATCCACTAGAAGCAGACAAGAACAACTATATTCCAGGGAGAAACAATTGTATAAAACTTCTTTACAACCGCATAATAAGTTCATATGACATTAAAGAGAGACTAATGAAACAATTTGATAAGGAAACATTCATGCACATACAGATCTTCCGAAGCCAACTCATTTTTAATGGGAAGTTTATGATAAACAAATAGCATTTTTTAACTACAAAATGATAAGCACATGTCGTTTTCACTCAACTCAAAATGAACAAAGAAATGAAGTTTTCCCTCAATAAACAAAATGAAAAGGTTTGGATCCATAACAAATACATATTTCTGCATAACAGAACTGCACTATCCATTTGCTGTATATGAAATAATATATGAATATTGTGTAGTTTGGTAACATGGCATTGCTGTCCTTATTTCCTGCATTTATTTAATAATGATGTATGTACAAACAAATCATCACTGTAGAAATTGGCATAAAAGTTGAAAACTGAAAATAAAAGTTACATAAGGAGGATACTATATTGACGAGAAGAAAAAAAACCACCCAGAAAAAAGACTATTACTTAACAACTGTAAATCGCAGATCATCCTTTTTTCCATCCACACACCTCATCCTTTAGGGGCACGAACACAAATAGTATATATCTTTATACTAAGACACTGCCTGTATGCAATTAACTTTTTGACAACAGTTCAAGCACCAAGGCTATAGTGAAATTTCATGTCTTGACTCAGTCCTGAAACATATCTGTGACCATTATCAAAATAAAGATATAACATTGCACAACTGCAGGGGCAAACTCTCAAATATGTTAAAGAGCTAATCTGCTATAGCTCTGTAGGTCTATCAGACCACTTGAAGACTCGCATAAAGTACCTGTTCACAATAACAACATCACACAGCTGAACTAGAGCACAACCCTACCACCAAGTTAGAACCACACACACAACAAACACAAGAGCACACATACACAACAAAGACATGAGCACACACAGACAACAAAGACATGAGCACACACACACACAACAAAGACATGAGCACACACACACAACAAAGACATGAGCACACACACACACAACAAACACAAGAGCACATACACACAACAAAGACATGAGCACACACAGACAGAGTGTCTAGATGGCTGTAGTGGCAGACTGGTGGATAGGAGGTTGGAAGCATCGAACATGTTCTGTGGGCATGGCTTCACTGTCTGACGTGCGGTTGTACTTGTTCAGGACAGAGAAGATTTGATTGTTCAAGATCTGGAACTTGCGGATTCTGTCCACCATCTTCTTCAGTTGCTGAAAAGAGAAAAAAAACTCTCTTAATTTACATATCATACTACAGTAAAGATTTTGCTCAAGACATATCCTAACCAGATGTCTAATAAGTAAGGTACAATGAAAGATGCCTATAACAATCAAAGTGGTGAGGGGACTCATTTCAAGGTCTCGATGAAGGCTAAGGGATGTAGTCAAAGCTTTCTTCAAGGTGTTCATTGAACAATGTGATTTGTTGTTTGTATTGAATACATTGAGACAAGAGTTACAGTTACAACAGAACGGATCCAGCTGGTGTGAGGTTGCAAGAGCTGCCCAGAACAGAGTGCGCTGGCGTGGGGTCGTCGATGGCCTATGCTCCTCTCTGAGCTACGGGCCTAAGTAAGTAAGTAATTGAATACATTGGTTATTATAACTTACAATGCCCATGACATTCTCATCCTTCATGTCCACCCTGTTGACTTTGTGTAGATGGTAGCAGAAGTCCAGAGCCTCAAACCTCCTCTGTTGGCCAAGCAACATGATCAGAGTGCAGCCTGCCCAGTTCAGGCCTTCCCCAAACATCTCTCTGAAGACATAGAGTAAACATTACAATGTATACATAATATGACTGACTATTTCAACAATGTCTGAGTACTTGATTACATTGTCACATATCTCTCTCCAAACCTCCAAACGCAGTTTTCAAACAAGGCCATATTTTAAATAAAGATGTATTCTAAATTCATGTCTGATGACAGTAGTTGAGTAAGTCAAGAATTATTCAAATCTGATTAACATAAAATAAAAGTAAAACACCACCCCTATAATGTTATGATTCTGCTAACACAGAGAATCCATTCTATTATACCCTCTTCGTCTAGTCAAGCAGTCTTTGAGCTTGCGGTACTATACAGATGATCTCCTGACATGTTCACAGGTGTATTACAAGATGTTTGCTAACAACAAGACTCGCCCTTAAAGATACATGGTTAAATTACAATGTGTTTTTTCTTACACTCTAAAATAAGGATCAA
The DNA here is from genome assembly GCA_031471215.1 of Gastropteron pacificum. NCBI lineage: Eukaryota > Metazoa > Mollusca > Gastropoda > Cephalaspidea > Gastropteridae > Gastropteron > Gastropteron pacificum. The sequence goes on along the minus strand of JAUELK010220942.1, from coordinate 4,944 downwards.
ACTCAAAACTTCATCATTTAACCCCCTCCCATCTTTTAACACAATTTACACTCACTCAATTGTGTACTCATGCTCTCCTACAGGTATGCAGTAGAAGAACTGGATGGCCGACCACAGCCTGTGAAACTCGTTGCATCTGTCAACATTCATAACCCCATTGGCAGGTGGCTCACCATGCCACAATGGGTTGGACAGGAAGGATGCGATACGCTTCAAGACCACCTCGAAGATAGACAGGCCACAGCACAGTCTTTCTCTGGTCAACAAGTCGCCATTGCTGGAGATCCAAGATTGCTGAAACACATATTTCTCTGGTCAAAACATATCTACCACATGTGCATTTCTCAGTGACAGTATGAGTAACACGACTCCCTGTTTAATACTATCAACAATAGTGTAGTTTATAAGAGGTGCACTCACTGCTTAATTGACAAGTTTTCATAAGGCATAGTATTCATAAATTGTCCATTTCCTGAAAGGCAATGCTTTCATAGCTCTATATCTCACAGTTTTACTTTTACTGACAGTTAATGTTAGGTCAGTTAGGTCTAAGGTCTCTCCGGGCATACTCACTGTTTCATTGCCCAGTTTGCTGGTGACAGTGACCACTTGTAGAGCTGCATATTTCTTCTCCAGTTGCTTCATCACATTCTTGGCCTCTGCATCACGGTCTCGGCCCTCTGAAATACACATAGTACAACAAGTTAAATCATATTCTGCTTCTCACCTCTTCTCACATTTCTTTTCCTTTGTTACAGTGGGGTTATGACAAGGTTTCATTTCAAAATGTTAGTGACCATAAGAATAAAAGGCCTCTTCTTCACCAATTTCCAAGTGCTAAAGGATCTTAGTGCACACAGGGCCTTTGACTTTGAGTTCATCATCCTTATCAGTAAAGTATATGGGGGAAAAGGGGGCAAATATAGACTTACCTCGGACTGGGATGAAAGGTTTGGGGATGTTGTTCTGGAATGGAGATGCTTGCTTCAGATCATAAACCTCTTCCTGGGTCTGAAACACATTAGTTAACATTTATTTACAATAAATTTGTCCCGCAGATGCATAAGTTGAATAACTCAACTCAAATCATGCATAAGTGAGATTACATGCATGAATTGATAGGAAGAATTAGTAGGGCTTTTCTATGAAATTCATACTTGATTGTCATCATAGACTAATGCACATCTCCTTCATCTGTCATTGTATATACTATTCTCTTGTTACAGTTATTATTTCAAGTAGAATAAAACAAAGATGAGATAATGCATACATAGGAACATTTTATTGAGTACACAATGTTAAATGCCTGTACATTAGACATCCCCAGTGACAGTAATCCTTTCATAACTACTGTACCACCAAACTGATTTGACAAATGTTTATTCTTTTTACAAAATTAGATTCAAATAGTATTCTTACTATTGTTGGAATGTCCAATATTGGACAGGTTTCCAGAAAAAAACCCACACACAGCTAAACAAAACAAAACAAGTATTCTATACTTAGTACAATCACAATGAAAAAAGGCCAGATAACCAGCCTACTGCACAAAGTTATTAAACAATGAAATTAAAAAAGCATCTCCTTAGACAGTCACAATCAGGGTTGCCAGCAGGTCTCAACAAAAAAGCTTGAAAATGCCAGAACTTTTATCAAATGTTGTGTGCGGGTCCAGGGCAGAGCCCTGGCAGGGAGCGAGGGGGACAGAGTCCCCTTCAAGCTGAAGTTTTTTTAAACATTACATTTGCTGAAAATCAATCTCCAGGCATATTAGTCAAAATATGAGTGTTTTAAGACCACAGTTGCCGACCACTAGAGGGTCAACAAATCAGTAGTCTCTCACCTAGTTGATAGTTGTCAGAAATTCTAAGATTCTAAGTCATTTTCATTGTCTTGTCATATAAGTCGGGAGAAATTCATGTACAATTGGCTCAAATTAGATTAGGTATAAAAAGGCATGAAGCTGTTGATTTCAATCTTCAATCATGTACAGATGACATTCTTAAACGAAAAACTAATGGACTAAAATATGACTGACGATGGCATACAGGTGCAGAATCGAAACTCCGGAAAAGTGGAAGCAATGTCAACTATGCTTTTGCTAATTTTCGCTGCCGGCCGAAAAAAATTACTGGAGCATGAAAAAGACGGTCGGCAGGACCAGACCAAAAAAGCCGGCACTTTCCAGATTGGCCGGATTGGCAGTCTGGCAACCCTGCACAATGGGTGACAAATTGGAGATGGATTATATAATTAATAAGAGCAGGAGCAAATGTCAAAGAAAAAGATGCAGACAGATGACAAGTGCTGTGTTGAATGATCTTTGAAAGGCTTACACACCACACTAAAATTGTCGGTTTCATCACTTACCAAAGCTTGTTCCACAAGGAGACAGAAGAGGACAGCATTGCCAATCTCTCTGAAGTTCTGGAAGACATATGTTCGGAGCTCTGGATACTGGATCAGATCTGTCAGCTGGGCCTGGTAGTAACCCATCACACCTGCAGAACAACAATGTGATAAACAATTGCCAAAAAGGGAGTGTACAGTAGTGCACGTATTCGTCGAACATGTGTTGTACGAATTCACGGATTCAACAAACAAGGACAAAGACATAAATTTAGAGCAATACAGAAGCTAATACGTATGTAAGGAAGGCTGGAATTAAACACAACAAAAATCACACAATCAAGAATGTCAAAACACAATGACCATAAGAAAAAAAAGAAGCATACCGGGGGAGCCGTAGTCAAAGCGCAGCAGTTTCAGTTGTTCAGGCATGACTTTCATCAAGGTGGCTACATACTCCGCAGTGTTGCCTTTCAACTGGAGAGACAACAACGATATGCTGATATCAGTAACCATTGCAGATTTAAAAGAAAATGTTGTAGTAATACTCATAACATGTTGATTGTTTTTTCTATTAAAAAGGATGAACTGTGCTGTTTTGTTTCAATTGAGTCTTCTTTCAGGGAGAGGAAATCACTTCATTCATTGCTTTGATTTTGATGGACCACATCCCAAAGAAAATAGTATATAAGTATAGTATAGTAAACAGTGTGACAAGGTCAACATTTGAAAGCTTTTTTTTCATGAGGACTCTTCAAATTGAATGTACTTCAATGACACTTGATGATTAACAACTACAAACAAACGATTCTCAGATATTCCAGTTTGACTACAGCATAGGGATCTAAGTGTGGGATATGTTTGAGGTAGGGATTTTTTTAGCATTCATCGATGGAATAAGAGACTAATGATATTTCAGTGAATAGCATTACAATGAAACGGCCTATGGATTAACCCACAAAGCTTTCCATAGTTTTCAGTATCTTCTAACAACAGCACCAAACTAGTAGCCTAGTGGGGGATGTTTCTGAAGAGTGGAATTAACATTAACTATGCAGGGATGTGATTGGCCCTTTACCAAAAAAGAGGAAAATGATGGTGAGCACGTGGGGGACCCCAAAATGCTAGTGGGGTCCAGGGGTATGGCCTGTGAAATCCTATTTTCATATGAAAGCAAAATCATGGAAATCTGCGGATGAATCACATCCCTGTTATGATTGATGAATTGAGAGATAGGACAATGTTTTCAGTCCAAGAAATAACTCACAAAGCTCTCTACAGTCTTCAGCAGTTCCTCAATAACCACAGCAATGCCCTGGTAGCCCAACAGGCGACAGATAGCCCTGAAGTGAGGGGCCCCAACAAAGCCTGAGTACAGGCTGTACACAGTGGCAAACGAGTGGTTCAGTCGCTGAAACATACAAACAGTTTTTCTTCATTAAAAAGAAAATAACACACACTCCCTGAATGTTAACTATACATCATATGCAATTTTGCTGTTTCAATCTTTGTTCAAGAGTTGGGAAATCTCAATTAGGGTCCAGTACACATGGTGGCTTGAACCAGAAAATCTAACGTAGTCGAGTGAAAGATTTGAACATGGGGAATTAGAGTACTCTTTGTGTGCAAATGCATGTATGAAGCAAAATGAATTGTTATTATAATAATGATAGTGATACATGTAAAGAATATGATTTATACAGACTGATTCATGTCCCACCAGCATGTTCAATGTGGTTATGGCATACTGTTTATCCTGATAGATTTGTGTTACTCAAGATGTTAGTAAGTTTGAATTTAGTACATATAATTGTGAGAACTGTCTATGTAAATCATGTTTTTGTTAACTTGATCAATGCAAGTAATGTCTGTGTGTGTGTATTAGCTAAAACATCAATGCAAGATACTTAGACAGCCTTCAAAGAAAACAAATGTCTGATTCAACTAAATGACTAATAAAAATAGTAAACTGTGTATACCTTGGTTCCCCACACATACTGCACAGAGGCATTGGGAGGTTTGTCCCGCTTTGTGTCCTTCTCAAAAGGTAGCTTGGTCTTCACAAATCTGGAAAGCCAGCAGAAGAATTGTTCGTCATTTTTCTGAGTTGCTTTTCAGAATAACATTGCAGAGGAAATGTTCAGAATATCTAAGAATATTTATGATCCTTTTTTTCAGTTAAAGGAAAACCTACACAAACTTCTATATTTGTTCAGCTCCAAACACTCTTTCTCACAGATTGACTATCAAAATCAAATTGGCCTTGTTTTGTTTTTGTGTGTGTATTTTTTTCCCAACAAGTTATGAGGATTATGAGAAATATTTTGAAAAGGCTGAATACACAGCAAAGAGGGAGTCAGGGAGTTTCTGTGAAAAAAAGTTGACAATGAAGTACAGACCTGTTTGTAGCTGCATTGTAGCAGTAATTTGGCAGCAGGTCCATGTTAAGTTCCCAGAAGACATGCAGTGTAATCCTGCCATAGGGGGCGCTGACATTGTGGTTGGACTCTTTGAGCATTGCATCAAAGTCATTCAGTGTCAGGTACTGGCCCATCAGCTTGTGTGTCAGGCGATTCACCTCAATCAGACCTTCCA
>JAUELK010220899.1:0-10170 GCA_031471215.1 Gastropteron pacificum | reverse complement strand
ACTTGAGTGCAAAGAATTGAGTGTGTGTGTGTTTTGTGTGTGTGTGTGTGTGTTAGTGTGTGTGTGTGTGTGTGTGTGTGTGTGTGTGTGTGTGTGTGTGTGTGTGTTTGTGCGTGTGTGTGTGTGTGTCTGTGATTGAAGCCGAGTTGTATTGTGCAAGAAGATATGAAATAACATAATCATTATAGATATACCAGCCAGCTTTTGTGACGGTTTTCGAGCTTGCATTAATGTTTTGATTCCCTTTGTGTTTCATGCACTGTTGTGATGAATATATATATAATCGCCGTCACGACATGAACTGCATTGGTTAAAATTGTCCCATCGAGCATAAGACTTTGTGGATTTTGTAAATGAATCCAAGACATAATCTCAAAAGACGAGAAAAGAAAAATATCGACATTACTATACTTCAGAAGTGGGTCACGATCACATCAAACATCTTTTCATTTCCTTCCATTTCGTCTCATTTCAGTCCATTTCACTCACTACGGAGTCAATAAAAAGAGAAGCTGGTGAAATTACTTTCAGCAATAATACAATATTAAGTATCAAGGAGAGATTGAGTGGAAGGAATTGGGATCGCTGTGTGAAAGCGGCAGACTGGTGCGTTAATCGGTTATGGAGTGGCTTTTCTTTGCATGGGCCACAAGTACTCTGCGGGATGGAAACTGAGCCCTGAAATATGAGCCATGGTCTCTTGGAATCAATCAGTGGGGCGGTGCCACACACTTGTGGTAACAGTGGGCATGCTGCGATAAGCCAACGCCCTTTCGATATACTGGTGCTCACCTATACAGTCGCGAGTGTTCGTTCTGTGTTCTTAGTTCATTGGAGATTGTTGTTGTTGTTGCGACCAGGCACAAGTTATGAGCTATTCACTCTCCAAGTTGTCTAGTAGACATACAGAGCCATGGCAGTCTCGCTCTGCAACATGGGATTGGAGGGATTTCAAATGCTGTCACGAGACCCCTCCGGACCAGATAACTGCCATATGTAATGGAGTTATTGATTTTGTACTGCCTATATTAATGCAACGTTTGGGACACTTATGGTTGCAGCCATGATTTAGGACTGAACCAGGTGTATGTCATATCATTTTCTGTAGCCCTGGTGCTTGAATTTGTGTGAAGAATTCGTGAGCAGTCTTTGGAGATTACGAAAGGTATTTCCATGAGTTCATGTGACGAAGAGGACAACCCACAATACTACGTTCACTTACTTGACGTTCAGTACATTATTATTTTTTTTACAAAAGACAAGTTGGTTGGATTGAATGTTCGCAAGTACCCTAGTCTTGAAACAAACGAGCACCACGCCCTCTGAACGAAAATATCTACATGTCTGTGATTGTATTTAAAAGGATATCAAAGGGTTTTTTTTCTGACCAAGAAGAAGGCGATTGATTTGTAATCAACAATGAATGTCAATCTCTGGTTTTAAATCTACATAGGGATTTAGGGACGTATTTCGTTATTTTCAATGTGTTAAATCAGCCAGGCTGTTTGACCTTTCCTAGGCACCGATCATCTTCTACGTGGAAATACACCAAAAGGTCATTCAAACCTGTATATGATGACTTCAGCCTGGAGATAGAAATGCCTGAGGTTTAAATACATATCATTTTGAAACAAAATTCTTGAAACGGCTCTGGAAGTGACATTTTATTACAAAGTCAATTTCTTTCGACAAAGCAGGGACTCTGGAAGTTTTAATCGACTTTATCTTTCTGACATTTCCATTTGAATCATGGCGTCGTTTTAAGGTAATACATGCATTTTTTGTGGTCGTATGCTACAAAAACTGTTACACAGTTATGATGAAAGTAAGAATATGTTAGACCAACAATGTGTAAATCGCCCTGGAGTTTATGTACACAGGTAACCATAGACTTGGCATACTCTTTGAGGCACTGATTATTGAGTTCTCAGCGCCAGAACTCGTTCGCTACTTCCATTATGATAGGATGCCACAAATCTATCAGAACAAAGTCCATCGTTATAAATAGCTTGTATTGCATCCAGGCCTGATGAAGTCCTTGTCTGTTCGTGTGTATTGAAGAAGCTGATAATTGGAGCTGGGCCAAGGTACGAGGACACTGGCCAGAGCCACTTGGTGTCGATGGGTCGTGCTCAGAAACGCTTTCACAACGCTGTATCCGATATAGTAACCTCTTGCAGGGGGGGCCTGTTGTTTCGGTCGGGCGTGATCCGGCTTTACAGATGGCTTCGGTGCTGTTGCTGCTTGAGCCTTTTTACGTTTATGGAATTTCATGTCGGACTAGGATGTTGGTCGACAGAAATCAGTTATGTGTTGTTGTTTTGTCGTTTTTGCCGTTTTGGTTTTGTTTTTTTTTGTTTTGTTTTTGTGTTATGTGCTTAGAACGGAACTGTACATTGGACAACTTAGGACTCAATCTTTACGCCTTTTAAATAATATTTAAAAAAAGGTATAGCTGCTGTGATTTTCGAAGATAAACTTACGGTCATTGGAAAAACTAAGACATTATGTTACTTGCACCACCTTCAAATCTATTTATCAAGCGGTTCTGTTTTTTTCTTGTTTTATGAATCAGGGCTTATCAGTAGTTTCTACCTGACAGAAGTTGGGCAATCTGCTGGCTGGTAGCTGCGCTTCCGGTATGATCGGTTGTTTCAGGAAGCATTAGATCAATTGTCAATGGTGTAGAGTAGAATATGAAATCACCAAATAAAACCACGGCTCCAATCGCCAGCGAGACATTCGAACCTCCACCACTCGGCTTCCGGTTGGTACATCAGAGAAACAATATAACCCCATAACTTCACAATCCCATTTTGGAAATAACTCCCCAAAGTTTATTCAGTACATCACATATTGTAAAAGGCCTCGTCAAAAGGGAGTCACCAAAAGGCTTCATGGGAAGTCATTCAGTTGTGTGTGAAGCGGTTGAAACTGTTCCTACACAAACAAGAACATTCCATAGTTCCATTGTCAAAGTTCCCCTCGTAGAGAACTGACGGGTCGCGCGGTGACCGAATGGTTAACATGTTGGAATGGTGTCTTTGGTCTCCAATCGGGCGATCCTGGTTCGAACCTCTCTGGGGGATTCTGGACATGGATCGTGTGTCAACTTAAATCTCTGTCAACACCCGTCTTAACGGAGACTGACGTTAAATATAGACCCCACCTATAATATGACCTGATTGTGTCGCTAGAGCTGTAAAACTCAAACTCAAAAGATCCTCGATAATGTCTGTCGACTCAAATGGAACACGTGGAACACAACGAACGCCCATAGAGATGTAACCATTCAGTTGATCACCTATTACAATGTGCTAAACATGCTAATTTACGCAACAAAAATGTGCCAGCTTGTGAGGAATAAAAAGGAGAATGAATGGGTTTTTGCCCGAGAGTCAGCTTGCTTCGAATTGGACTTCGCGACCAACGGCCAGAAATAGCGATGAGAAAACTCTACGATGGGCTTCCATAAAAAGTACCCGCCTAGAACTAGGAAAGGAAAGAAAAGAAAAGAAAGACAAAAAGAAGGAGAGAAATAAAACCCGCCAAATCTGACAAGAGAAGAGAAAAAAAACGAGATCGCCTCAAGGTCTGGAAGAATGGATGTAATCATTCTAAAGTTCACGAGCACTTAGGGAATACATTTTTAAAACACGCCCAGTTTTGGTCTTTATAGTTAATATGTGTTAGTGAGAATTACTAAAATACAAAAGATAAAAAGGTTTGTGCAATTGGGTGATTGTATAGTCCGGAGCTTTGGGTCGGACAGAGACACGATTGTATTTCTTGCTGAGTGGTAGATAGTGAATGACCTAGAGATCTATCTGAGCTACAGAATACGGTAATAACGTGGTCATAAAGGTTTTTTCCGTAGTATATACACCATTATATTATTAGCACAGAGATATTGTAACAAATTTGTATTGTTTACTTAGTTGACTCAGGGTTTTACGTTTCGCTCACTAGAGCCTTTTAGCATTAGATCTACGTTTGTTTACATTAGAGCTGACGTCAAGGGGTTTCTCTAGACGTACTACTAGTACTAAGAATAGTTTTGGTATTGGCCTATTTTTGGTTGTTTACGCTTCGCTCTCGTTGTAGAAGTTTCTCAAAGCTTCTTGAAAATATTACGTCACCATGCGACGTCATCAGATGTGGGGCGCTAACATTTCATTGGTTAGTTATGTTTAAAGCATTGAGAGTTATACAGAATACTCTAATATGAAGGTCTAGATCTAGACCTAGTGTGCTTCTGTATATTATCTTAGGGGCGAGTGGGAAGAGATAGATAGTCCTTGCTCAGTCGTCAATAGACCCCTTGCCATCGTTCCTGGAAATTCTTCTGTTACATCTTGTGTTCGACGTTTGAAATAAACTCTTGTTTCACCGCCTGGTACTATACTTTGATTGTCAATGAAAGAACTCCGTGACAGATTTCAAGCAGTACGGATTGTGCGTTTAAATTTATAACAACTCTGAAGGATGACTGGTTAGTTCATATATTTATGTTTTACTTTCAAACCAAGGAAGTAGTTCTTGTTTCAAACCTGTTGCCATGTTTAGAACTAGCAAACAGGAAGCGAAGGACAGTGACTTTCATGTCGACATATTATGTTAAAATTGCCCCTGGCTTCGAAAGAATATAGAAACTCGCCGGTTAGACATAATAACCATTGATCTAGGAGGAGCGGGGGGGGGGGTGGGGCACATAGCGACGGGGACGCCAGAAGTCGCTATCATATCGAATTCTTGAGAATTATTTTTCTTTTTTTCTTATGAGCGATGAATTATGATCATAGAGGAATCTCGCTAACTTTTAGAGACATCGCATATGACTACGATGTAGAGCGCACAAATCCATCATCAGGCGCTGGGTCTGTATGCTCTAAGGCGCTTTTAGACAAAACACAGTCACAAAACTGACGAAAAACAAAAACAACACAACATGGCCAGTCTCCGTATTCAGGGCCTAGTCCGTCTCCCTACAGTCCTATGACATTTTGTAGACAACGTCTTTACTGTCAATGCACCAAAAGGTATACCGACGTCGTCACAGTGTTAGTGTTACAAGAGTACGCCCTGCAAACACGAATTCCTATAGTCTACTCTGTTGTCAAATCCACTATAATTGTGCCAAAACATGCCTGTACATTCTATTCATATTGACTCTTTCAAGGGATAAACCTGGGATTTTTATAGATGTGGTGGTCAAGGTGAACTTCATGTTTCATGTTTTACAAATGAAAAAAAGAACAAACATGTCATCGTGACTTAACAGTTTGAAAACAACCCTTGTAATGTCAGCCGCCCTTTGTGTGGAATCCAAAAACATCAAATTAACTACTTTAATCACTTTAATGGCATGTACGTACGCCCCAAAATGGGTTCTGTTTAACATTCCTACACAGCCCAATACACGGGGGTCGACATGATATACGGCCCGACACTACTAAGAATAATATATTATGGAATGCGCTCTCCTATTCAAGGTGGCATTTATTCACATTCTATCATGGAAGTTAACAGTAATACACGCCCAAATATGGAAGGTGACATTTATACACGCCCCAATATGGAAGTGGACATAATTTATACACGCCCCAATATGGAAGATGACATTTATACACGCCCCAATGTGGAAGATGGCATTTATATACGCCCCAATATGGAAGATGGCATTTATACACGCCCGAATATGGAAGATGACATTTATACACGTCCAAATTTGGAAGATGACATTTATACACGCACCAATATGGAAGATGGCATTTATACAAGTCCAATAATTTGGTGGTTGACATGCATTTATAGACCTAAATACACTAACAATGGGCATGCATTTGCATATCACCAAATATCTTTGAATATGGATATTGGATATTTACATACAACTCAATATATGGATATTTGACATCTACATTTGCCAAAGGCCCATTACAAAGAAGTTGACATTGTCCAACAAAAAATGCTATGATATTTGTTATACATATACACCTGAGAAAACATGATGATGAGGAACATTTTAGAAATGTTTGAGAATGGTTTGAAATTATGTGAACATGAACGCTTTTACTTCTTCCTAGCCGTATTGAAAAAGCGTCAGGTAAACGGGGATTTATCAAACGGCATATTTCGTACTTAAAACGTATATTTATATGCCTAATTTTGTGTTTTTCCATGGGATGGTTGGAACCTGCCATAACGCTTTTCTAAACTATGTCAATATTCTATGAAGATATGACCATTTCAAAGTATTATTATAGCCATAAACTTAGTGGAGTGAGGAACAACTTGTACGAGAGTAAAGTGTTAATTGAACTTGAAGCGGCAAGATTTATAGAAATTAGATATAAAGGAAACATGTAACAATACTCCCCTACGATGATATTATGATGGTTTTGAGATCTTCAACAGGTGGACTTGGATAAACACTAGATCCCCCAGTTGGCAGGACGACGGCAAACACCCCCAAAACACCATGGTGTGGGCCATCACAAAACACCTTCCCCCACGGTGTGGGCCACCACAAAACACCCCCCTCCATGATGTGGGAGGCCAGAGTCGAGGCCAGAGATCAAAGGTGTGAGGCCACGAGCCAGTGTAACAGCTACCAGGATGGCAGAACTTATGAGAGCCCAGATACAGGGAGATGTTTCTTTGTTTGGGGGGAAATCTCCCTGCCTTGCCTCACCTACAGTTTTGGCTAGAGACACACATTGCAGTCACAGCTGTTCTTGAACAAACAGAATGATCCCGCCAGCCGATCGAAGTCTTGAGTACAAAGTATCTCACACTTGCATCCTCCACGAATGGAATTCAACGCCAACCACCTACCGCGTAATTTTGATTGGCAATGATCTAAGTAAGTAATCTCTTCTTTAAACCTTGTAATTCTTATTGGGAGACTAAAGTGGGGGGTCCAACGAGTTCACACAGTTCACTCAATAACCGGTAATTCGTTTGCACAGAATTCGTTCGAAAATAGTAGATGCTCGGTGTTGCACATAGATCTCGTTCAGAATGTCTCACCCTAAACATAATCTGATGACGAACAAGAGAATGGGGTATTTTACAAAGTGCCAGGCCATGAAGGTGTTGTACATTATTTGTAACGTCCCCCCCCCCCCCGCCTTTTCCGAGCAGCACGCTGTAGACCACCTGTTCACATAGACATGGCATGGCGTCTCTACAATAGAATGCAAGCTCAACGTTCTTTAAAATCCATAAACGAAACACCACCTTTACATAAAACGTTTTGTCAGTGGTATTTTAAAATCATGTTAATTTTCAGTCGTCCCCGGGCATCTATAAGGTGCGGGGTTATTACATTCCCGAGCACACGTCAACAGATGGTGCCCCCAAGACGTGTACAATGCATCAGGACTCCGCCCAGACCCCTGGAATGCGCGGCTTGTTTTGTTCGTCGCCCCCGCGGGTGAGTGCTCGCTCATTGGGGTGCATCTTGTCTTTGGGGTGGAAAGACATATTGAGTTTCCTTCTCTGGATTTTGTGAAGAATGCACCAAGTCCTGGCAATTATTGTGTTTTTTATGTAAAGCCAGCTTTCGTTGAATGAGACAACCGTTTAACTACCACCCGTCTTTGTCTGGTCCTTAAGTCGTAATGTTTAAGTTACGGTTTAATCGGATGATTTCGTATCTTTGAGACTTTGACAGCTGATGGCATACATAGGGAAGAACATGTAGTATTTAACAATCTCAAACATGTTCAAAGATGCACAGTAGACGTGTACACGCCTTACCCTATGTTGTTCAAAGACGCACAGTGGACGTAGACCAAACCGCCTTACCCTATGATGTCCACATATCTACAGTAAGATTGACATTGTTGGAATGTTAATGTGCTTGGTGAGCATCGAGTTCTGCCCAGATGAGGTCACAGTTCAAGTCAATGACCTGATAGAAGCTGTGATCTGAAGAGACGTAAAGGACAGAGATGTTCGACATTTATGCACGACAACCTTTACAGGTAACTTAGAAGATTACAGGGTTGGCGAGTCGCAACGTAACGATGTGACAAATTGTGAGCATACCTCAAATGTCGTGGTTCGGTAACGTCAAACATGTGCCATATATTTGCACTTTTCAAGATCCTCTTCTTCTTTCTTTAGTTATTGGATGTTTATATGGTATCTATTATCTATTGCTGTCATAGTCTCTTCTCCCAATGTATTCCTACGCGTTGATCCAAAACACAAAAAACAGACATGTCAAACTGGACAATACATGAATACAACAGATTACAAATACAAAGATCTAGATCTAGATATATTTGCAGGTTTGTTCTCAATGATGCTTCCGTTTGGGGAATACGATCGTGATTTGGCGGCGGGAAGCTGTGGATGTGAGCGTAAGTGGGGTAGGGTATCCAGCTTCCGCATTTCTCTACTTTATTTCCGCTGTTTTTAGATCATTGTTGTTTTAAAAGTTCAACAACCTTGCTCTAAAGATAAAAAAAAAAGCAAGAGTGTCAGAACATTTACTTTAGACGTCATATGACCGAAATGATTTATTGCGCTTCGATTGAATCAGACTCAAATACATCATTTCCGTCTCGACAAATGAGAAGTTCTACAAAAACGCCGTACATCCTCCTAAATCGAAAGTCTGTCGAAGCAAGTAGCTTACCGTAACATAGTAGTAGCTCAGGCTTTCATCTTGAAGCTGAGAGATGTCAGGACAGAGTTCTGGTATTGACACTTGAAGAGACGCAAAACAATGTACCGTTTTCTTAATGTTGACGTTGACTACTCCTATGTGAGAGAGTGTGTGCGTGTGTGTGTGTGTGTGTGTGTGTGTGAGTGTGTGTCTGTGTGTGTGTGTGTGTGTGTGTGTGTGAGTGAGTGTGTATGTGTGTGTGTGTGTGTGTGTGTGTGTGTGTGTGTCTCAATAACAAGACTTGCACTTTTACAACATTTGACTTCGTGTCTTTGTTCTGTGTAGATGTTTGAGACAGTAAGTACTCATTAAAATCCCGGATCCAATGACTTTTGAAATCTTTTATAGTGTATTGGACTGGAAGTCACTATCGATTTCGAAAAGTTCAGGCTTGGCATTAGGTTTCACAATCGGTCGTTTGGTGGTAGGGATGAGTCGCTCACGTCTGGTTTCAATTGCACGTGTCAGCTCGCTAGTGAGCTTGTAATTAGCTCTCCACTACTCACCCCGCGACCTACTCTTCCAGTAGTCTCCGAGCATGGCCTGTAAACAGACACGGTTGCCAAGACTTCAAGTCTACCTTGATGGTCGGCAGACTGGAAATGTCAACTCCAGGGATGATCGAGATGGATTTGGGGTGTGGACTCTTGATTTGAGGGCGATTTGCGAAATTGAAGCAAGAATGCAAGTCAGCTTTTTAAATACAGGTATGGTGGAAATGGTCAGGTGGGCATTGGAGAGCGAGTGGGATAGTCGTTGGCATTGGGATATTTAAGAAGTTTGTGCTTGTATGTGTATTTTGGCATTACACCCACAGCAACAATTATTTAGATAATTATAATAAGTATAAGAGTTGGGACACACATCTTCCGGTGGTTATCCAGACATAGGCACCTTGCGCAGACGACTTCCTTGACGTCGAGGACGTGAACGTGTTGTTCTATGATGTAAAGAGTTATTTATGACGCCACACGTAGTTTTGGCACCTTCGCCGCGTGAAGGAAGTCGTCTGCGCAAGGTGCCTACAACCCGTGTCCAGAAACAACCACAGTGATGGGGATTCAAACCATGGTCGCCCGTTTGGAAGCCAAAACGAGTTACCTCAATAAGAGTATCACTCCACCATTAGACCTCCTTACTTTAATAGTAGTTGAATAGACAAATGATGAGACTCAATCATTCGTTATGTTTGCATGCTTGATGAAGGGATCAGACGAAATCAGACGAAAACCAAAGACCTCATTAATTTCGATTTTGGAAGAATTAAATCTCCGACCACTCTCACGATCAACAACGAAAAAGTAGAAATTGTAACAGACCTGAAGTACCTCGGCATTTCCATTGACAACAAATGATGAAACTGGCATCGTCCTGTCACATCAATGGTATTTATAAATCTACTTATAATCGAGCTAAGAAGAAATGTCTTCACATGAAAGGCTTTATTCAGGGCCACCAAGAAATTCTATAAAAATATGAGCTGCATTAGG
>JAUELK010220898.1:0-17500 GCA_031471215.1 Gastropteron pacificum | reverse complement strand
ATGATGATAATATGATGATGATGATGATGATTTCCTGGCCCATCTTCTAGAACAGTGCACTTTACAGACTCCATCAATTTCTGCACCATCTCAACCTTATAGGAGGTAATAATACATAATGATGTATGTATGTACTTTCGGGTACCCAATGAACTTTTGCCTCAAGTAGGTTCTCCACCTAGTAGTAGTGTTTGACGAGAGCAAGCAAAATTTTGTTGGCACAGTTTGGATTCG
The DNA here is from genome assembly GCA_031471215.1 of Gastropteron pacificum. Lineage (NCBI taxonomy): Eukaryota > Metazoa > Mollusca > Gastropoda > Cephalaspidea > Gastropteridae > Gastropteron > Gastropteron pacificum. The sequence goes on along the minus strand of JAUELK010220898.1, from coordinate 17,266 downwards.
AGCCGCAGATAATTGGCATTAACGGCAGATAAACTAACTTCTCGACCACCAGAAACACGTGGTTGTCTGTTTGTCTGCCCAACTGCCTGCCTGCATTCCTCTCTGTCCTCTATCTGTTTGTCTGTCTATCTTTATATCTGTCTGTCTCTATGGACAGAATGGCGAAGGCCCATACGTCTTTGCATCACTGAAAAAGAAGAATCTGTCTGTCTCCATGCCTGCCTGTCTATTTGTCTGCCTGCCTTATTGCCTGCCCGTCTGTCTGTTTGTCCGCGCGTCTGTCCGTCCGCGTGCGTGTCAGTGTGTAATGTAGATGTCTGTTTTCACAAGGCTCTGCATAGTGTGCGCTGGTTCTATTTCTAGTGGCAAGTTTGCTTAGATGAACGGACTCTCCATAGCTGATGCCTTGGTCTGAGGTTGGGATGCAGGCTTGTTTCCTTTGGGCCTGTCCCTTTCCAACCCTCCTTTCAACGTGACTCATCGAAAAGTAACTGTTACAATGTACAAGAATTTCTCTCTGTTCTGTCTTCTTCTTCTTCTTCGTTCTCACTGTTAGATGTCAAGGCCAGTTGTTTCAATGAAAAGTTCCGTCTTCTTAAGGCCCCCGTCTCTTCTGTCTCAAAGTGACTACTTCGATAAGCAACAGCTACGACATTTTCTCTTTCTACCTTTCAAAATGACTCGTTGACAAGTAACTGTAACTGTAACGATATTTTCTCCTATCTCTTCTTCGGTGTGATACATCGAAGAGTAAGCTTAGCTAGCTGTTGTGTGCTGCTTTCTCGTTGCGTCTCTTGAAAAGATTACCAACGCGTCATGCACTGGGTTAAGCAATCACACAACTGGAAAGGCCTTGAGTCGTGACGTCATGACTCTTCTCGAGAGTTACGTCATGCCGTGGCTGTATGAGGCAGATAAGGAATTCGTCCGCACACATCTGTATGTCTATGATGACTATCAACATCAATGGTCTACCTTTCCACATACGTGTCGGGCAACGGCTTCTGTGGAATCTACACAATATTTTGTCTTCACTTTTAGGCTCACGTTTTCCGTCATTGTACATGTATATCACATCTTAGACGCTACCGGTACCGTGATGTCAGACTGACTGATTATGGGAGTAACATTGGCCCAGATTCTCTATTCGTTCCAGGATCGCATAACGCAAAACAGGATGTAAAACTGGCTACAACCTTGCTCTGCTTTCTGTTATAAACTGGGGATCTTCGAGTGAAGAAAAACAAAACAGAACCACGCCAAGAACACACACACACACAAATACACCCATGTACGCATGCACACACGCGTGCACACACACACACACACACACACACACACACACACACACAAACAGCCCAATGAATGAAGACCTTGTCGAGGGATGGTTCAAAATTCCAATAGACAAACTGTGAGTTGTGAGTATGACTCTTTGGTTGGGAAGGTTTAGTTCACGGAGGAAAAGCAAAAACTGACGCAACTGCTGCCTCCATCCAATGTAGGCATATAAATATACATAGCAGTAAACCACCCCACTCCACAACAAATTAATATAAACAACTACGAAGGCTTACATTGTCTGGCCCCTGGCCAGACCTGCTCAAAATGTTGATGATACATGTATGCCTACCGGTACCATAACAACAAACAATAATAACAAAAGTCTTCCCAACCCTACTTAACTTCCGAGTGCGAGTACCAACAAATCAATAGTGCAATTAGTGTGTGAGTTGAAGGACACGGTAGGCAGACCAATTTTTCTTTATCTTATCTTAGTATCGTTCAGGGGAGAGGGCTGTTTTCACTCTCTCTCTCTCATTTGCTGGGAGGTTTTCTGCTCTACCTTAATGTTCTTTCTAAGTTCTAAGCTGTTATTTGACAATTTGACCCAACTTTGTTGATTTTGACTGGGTTTCTGAGAGCAGACAAATCATCATTAACCCATTTTTTCTTACTATTCTTAGCTTGCGTTTCTTTTGAGTTTACTAATGTTTCTTTCTCATCTGATTTTGGCAACCTTTTGTCTTTTTTGTCTCTTGGCATCCTTTGCTTGCTCATGTCAAACAAGAAAGAATCGGTTAAACGCCATAAGTATACAGTGTATACAATGTATTGGTTTGTCTTCATTGTGAAAGAGAAATAGATCGCACAACACCGTCTTGTACTCAAAGTATGTATTGGTGTGGGAAACAAACAAATAAAAACCACGAACAATAACAACAAACAAAAACACGAACAGAAATCCAATCCTATTATTTTTAACCTTTAAATCACATGACCTTTTATATAATTTTGAGACCAAAACAAATCTCAGTAGCACCGGTATGTTCATTAGGATTTCAGAGGCATGTTCACGAAAGAGGATTGTGACGTCCCTAGTTCTTCTTATGTTCATAAATCCTTTGTGGAGATTTCCCCACCGTCCTTGACATCGTCTTAGCTTTAAATAGCCCAATAAGTCGCATGTACAGATACGCCGGTATGTAGCTATATCTAATAATAAGCTTATTTAATGCGTGATTTTACATCGTATTTGATATACCATGTAAATTACGTTAATTATTTGTTAAATTACAGGTCGGCCCATCTAACAATGTGGCATCTTATCGACTTTAGCGGGCCTAAACAAAATAATATTAATACATGTAGTTATTATAGGTTTTACTCGGATTAATCCTAATTTGTCTTTGTCTACTTTAATTTGCCTCCACAAACCTAGGCAATGCTCAAGAAATCTCTATTGATTAATTTTCTATCCAAAACCAGTTCGAAAACAAGAACTAGGTTTAGCTAGAAATGACCGATTTATCTTTTTTTGTACCAAAGCGTTACGCGAATGAAGCAACCTTAAATTGTGCCTTTATTTAGTAGTATTGGTATTGTATTTGTTTGCTTTTTGTTCTGGCTCGAAGGCAACGGACGGGGGCGGAGATGTGAAACTATTGTTATAAGTACATGTATAAGTATGACCTACTTCATCATCACCAAGTATGTGCTCTTTTGTTTTGCAATATTACGAATTGCAGTAGTTTGCGAGTAGTAGTATTAGTAGTATTAGTAGTATTAGTATTAATAGTATTAGTAGTAGCAGCAGCAGCAGTAGTAGTAGTAGTAGTAGTAGTAGTAGTAGTAGTAGTAGTAGTAGTAGTAGTAGTAGTAGTAGTAGTAGTAGTTAAGTATAAAAGACACACAAATGATACTTAATTGGCACTAATGTGTGCTCACAAACATCAAAGCCTTGAGAGAAGTACCAGTCAGCATGTGTAAAAGTAGAAGTAAAAGAAGAAGAAAGTCGAATAAGTCGATCCACTGTAATGTCTTTGGCAAGCGACTTATATACTTCTTAGGCTACATGTTTCGTCATCTTACTCTCCACTCATGCTACTCAACAGGCATCTAGCTGAAGTGATTCTCTCCAGTGTGTAGTAACAAAAAGAGAGAAACACAACCCCACAATACCGGTACATATACACTAATAATTACGACGTAAATAAGTCATCTATATTTACGGCTTACGGTAAGCTTTGGAAGCATGACTACACCCTTGAGCCAGTCTGGTGTGATAATAACACTAATAATACTACTACATGACGCACATTGTATTTTACTTCTTTGCCTACTGCTTTTGCTTGGCGGGCTGACTTAACTAAAACCCCAGAAAGATAGAAGAAGGAGATAGGTGATGGATTTCCTCACCATGGTAAGCTTGGCGCAACAAACACCACCAGATGGTTGTTTTCTTTGATCACGGCTGCCAAAACTTTGGTGCCGAATAACCCGATTATGTCTTGGACCAGAAACCAACTCCGTCTTTTTTTATGTAGCCCACTTACTTAGTAAGGTTTAGGATCCATGTGCGTGTAAGAAAGTATAAAAAAAACAACTGTGTAGGTCTTCTACGTCTACAAGTACATATTTTTACTTAAACACACACACACAAAGAACCAGTAAAAAAATGTACATGTATACATACATATGTTCAGTAGATCCCCAAATGACATACTGTACATTTAGGTGAAGTATATGTGAGACTTATCGATCAATCAAAATGAAAAGAATTGAACAACCGGTCTTTTTCTTAAGTGGACTATACTATTAAGTCCGGGTTTGAAATAGCTGTTGGGTTCCAACGAGAAAAGTGTGTTCACTGTGACGTACATGTATTTATTCAGGTTCAGTGTGTTGTTATTCAAATTGTCTACTTCCTGTCTAGTCTAAATAATGTAACAAAATGCATTGGAATATCTTCACTTATCGATGGTAGTTGTAGCCAATAGATAAGCATAGCGCACACACTAAGGTTGGTCTACACTAAGTCAAGGTCACGAAGTGCTTGAGTGAGATTGAGAGGATATTGACGTAAACACACAACAAAGAGGCTTCTGTTATTGTATGCTGAGTAATGTATGCGTGTACTGCAGTGTCTACACATCATTGTACCAGGCAGAACTACTGGTGCCTGTCCTCAATGCAATCATGTAGGCGTAGGGGTACCGCAGGTCTGATGTCAACGATGCCATTTATTGATATTATTTTGTTACGCCCTGAATCTGAATGGAATTGGAATGTCTACAAAATGATAACAGCAACAGTTAACAATTAGACGATCACAACCTCTATACTTGATATGCTTCTATACAAATATCATAATTATAATATAATATAATTTAACGAATTTTCATCACAAAACTACGATGTTCTCACTATTATACATGTATTATTATCTTGCATTTTTGTTTTACACTACACTGACTCCCGAGAACACAGTGGACTTACTAAACGTACCGTTCTAGATTGTACAATGTACACTGACTTCTGAGAGCATAGGTACGTAAAGTTATACCAAAGTTAAGCGCAGCCATGGGTCGAAAGCCACTTGAGTAGGCCTACATGTACAGTACTAACTATGATGATGACTGATGAGTGAAGGGAAGTCCGCTAACCAACAACAGAGACATGATGATAACGTACGTGTACGTAATGGAGATAAGGTACAAGATATCCTAGTAACGAGTAATTTACAACACACCCTGTCTAGCTAACGCCACTTTTTAGTTGCAACTGCTGTAGCATAAACAAACTGGGGTTCGTCTGCCACTGCGCAGTGCTGTATGGTGTTGTTACTGTTGGTGCAGTCAACTCTCCAACTTCACTAGGCTAACTTGATCTTGTGCCAGAATTCACCTCGTGGACCTCTATGCAATGCAAGCAGCGTACAGGGAGAATTTACGATACGTGGTCGTTCAGTGAACCAAAACAAAGTGTAGTAAAAGTCGTGTAAAGCAGGCTTATTTTGAAAATACCCAATTTACAGTTATTATACTACATTATATATGTAGATATACTTTGTGTAAAAGTGGAGGTGATGGATGTCTTTGAGAATACAAATGTTCCCCCAAGCCATTGACTGGGGCACATATTGACTTTAACTTTGGTTTGATCCTGTCGAAACTTCTGAGCCAGGCAACAACAAACGTACGTTTACGTTGACGCCCTAACCACGGCTCCCCTTCCTCCACCACCGAAAGCTTTTCGGCTTTGCCCAAATCTTTGTTTACATTATTGACAGCTGGGCCAGAGTTGTGGGGGCCTAGTGTGGCAACGATTCCCTTCTCCGCAGTCTGCAACTACATGTAGTAAATAACGGGCTCAACAATACAGAGCTCTGTTACCGAGGATTTGGGGGCTGAGCCACGCCACAACGTAACACGCTTCAGTCTCTGTTAACCTTACAATACATGGCGTCCCTGATTTATTGTTTTCTAGCTACATGCACTACTGTTGATTTAGGTTCCACCAGTGAGAATGCAGTTGAACGACTTCTTCTACTCCCACTCTATCTATTGGTAGAACTTGCTTTAATGGACAGGAGAGAATCACTCAATGCAATGTCTACATTCTACGAATGGTTTTCAAAAGATTATAAATCTTTGCAATAGAATGTACCTTCTTCATCATGCTCATTTCTTGTACATTGTACTTGTACTGATACTTGTGTGTTTTGAATAAGTAAATGCCATGCGATGCCTAGGTAGTAGGCAAGAGAAAAGCCTAGTAATCAACACTATGATGAGATAGACCAGTAAGACACATGATTGAGTACATTAGGAGGTAACATTTACATACAATCAAACTGACACAACTCAAGAGATTGTAACTGTTGTGAGTGTATTTTTCATAAAACATTAAAAATGACACATACAGCACAGACCTGGCAGCGAGGAGTACACATACCTGGTACACAGACGACATGAAGTCCATCAAAGTGATAACTGGCAGTACGTACATTGTACATTCATCATTTTCATCATAAATGAGTTTAAATATACAAACAGAATTAACTGTTATTTTTATTTTTTTTTTAGTTTTGACACATGAAATTGAAATGTCAACATGATACAGTAAGCATTTCAGTCAGCATCCTCTGATACATTTTGTCATTTCCATCAAGAGACTGATTGCTACGACGTTGAAAAAAAAGAGAGGAGAATTTAAGAAAAAGAAAAAAAAATACATTCCCAATCAAATGTTTATGTTAAAATGTTGTGCTGTATGTACACTGATACTCCTGGTATGTAATCCTAGCATGAAATGGGTAGTGACACTGCAATGTGCACAGTGACACAAACTGTCATGTAGTAATAAACCTTCACATCGTCTGTCTGCATGGACAAACTGGACTTACTTATAATACAAACTAACTATTAAAACTACAAGTAATATAAAAGAAGGTTCTGAACTCACCATCAACTGTTGAAAGCAAAACCAGAAACAATGTATTGATATTGAATATTAATAGTGATGTATATAATATGTAATAGAATGGGAAAATGTTAATGAGCAGTGCTTGTGAACAGAAAAAAAAGAAATGAAAATGACATTGTGGAATAAAATCTGACATGAACTACACATACATGTGCCATACACATTGCATGAACATTTAACTGCAGTAAACACACTTCAATCAAAACCTAGATTCATCCACAGAGTATAAAAGCTCTTTCTAAAGTATCAGCATATTCCCACAGAAAAGAACAAGAAGTCAATAATTCAATGGTACGCAGGCAAAAATGGAATTGTGACTAAAATGGTAGGCTTATTGTTCCAGTAACATCTAACACCACCATGTGCTCAACTCTGTTGCAAACATTGAAACACATGTGTAATATCATCATTCGTTTTTCAACACGCAGAAGGAAAGGACCCCAATTCTAAAACAAATTGACATGGGCCAAGGAAGGTGCCACTCAAACAGAGTCCAGTATCCGTACTACAAAATTACAGATTACAGACGAGGAAAATTAACAATTCTAATTGAAGCGACAGAAAGACAAACGCACTAAGACTAAGAAGTAATCTGATATGACGAACTTCTGAATTTCAAGTTGTACGAGAAGGACTGTGAGGCATGCTACGAGAACAAGACGTAACCAGAATTGCTATGAACTACTTAAATTGCACTCTTCCATCTCATTTTAATGACAAACAAGTGAAAAAAAAGAATCAAAACGAAGTAGAATAACGCATCCTCCTTGAGCTGTAGAGAACAAAATAGTTTGTTAGAGTTAGACAATATTGATAAAACAATAAGGAGACAAATGTTTTATAAAGAATCTCTAAATATCAATTCATTGGTTTTTGAAAATAATTGTGTAACCTGTAGTCAAATTCTGCTTTAACTGAGATAAGAAAACATTCAAAAGTAGCAACAGAATTGAGTAATGAATGATATGTGAGCAAGAAAACAAGACATCGGTTTGAGGAGAGCGATGAGGGCATGGAGGAGCCATGAAATAAAAAGTGAATGATGTCTTACAGAAATCTTTTAGAAAAGCAAGGAATAAACCTGTATCTGAGAATTCTATTGGTCACGAAGAAATGTTACAATTACAACTACTGTAGCTTTTTCGAATCCTGTAATGTACCATATTCAAAGGATTCAAGTGTAAGTATAAGAACTATAATGCACATGATAGATGAAATACAAAAACGCTTTCGTTCCAATCAGACACACTGTCTCACAAACACATGACATAATAAAATATGTAGTAATTACAGACAACAAGAATATATTATAAGCTATCGCAGTCACAATAACAATGTATCTACAAATCTGAAAAAAAAGACCATTCTCAAACCTGCACTGTCAAGATGGGTGCACCGCATTAAGATGATGGACAAATCAACAGTCCACATTCAGAATGGAAATTATACAAATAGCAAAGAAGAGCACAAAAACATGAAAGGTTACTACAAATGGGAAAAAGAAAAAATCAACTGCATCATCCTCACCATAAGAACTTGACACAAAAACCAAGATCACATTCCACATCATCCCTGATGACTGAATCTGTAGTATGCACTTGAACATAAAACTTCCTCTGAAAACACTACTTTGTGCAAAGAACGGTACATCATAGTAGTAATGGATATGAGAAAAATAATGTCACTCCATATTGAACTCGTCATCATAGGCTGGCGGCGTGGAGTCTACCTCACAAATAGATCCAGACTGAGTGCAGTAAGGTTTCCAGTCAATATTTCCAATTCCAAGCTGCCAAATCAATGAGAGGCCCACGTAATGTCTATCTGCTGTTGGTTTCAATCTGAAACTGCATGCTGTTTGGAGAATGAGCCATGCTTGGTGTGTTTTGCTGTGGCGTCGGAAATGGGTGGGAAGCATGAGGGTGGGGAGACCCACCAAACACTTTGCTGTTGTCACCTGTTGTCAGCTTAGCCAGTGCTGCCAACGCGTCTGGGAAATTTGGGGGAGTTGCAGGTGTATTTGCTGGAGTGCACAGCTGCGGAGAAAAAATGAATACAAAATAATAAGAGAGGTGAGGAATTAATAAAAAATATAAGAATCTTAAAAAGGAACAAAAAAATCAAATCAAAATAACCAGGCAGTACACTAACAACTTTGCATTGTACTTGTACATCAAAACTCAAACCTTTCAAAACACACACAAAAAGAAACCCCCAAACAACACACACTAAAGTGTCTAATTCTAAGCTAAGAATCAAGCAGGAGCAAAAACCTTGTCTTATGCGTTTAGAAGTACCCTTGGTTAGTTGTTTGGTAACAGTAATTAAATGAAAGACACAACAACAGTGCAATGTAATGTAAAAGCTTTCCACAAGATATAAACTTGTGAAGAAAAAAAACAAAAAACAATTACATACAATCTTTCCTGCCTGTAAATTGTAAACAAAATCTGCACAGTACCCCATGTAATCAAATTATCAGTAACTAAAAGAACAAGGCAAAAAAAGCCATTCATTCTTTGCCTCTCTACAAAAATATGAGAGGCGCTGCTAAACCAGGGAAACAATAATATTAGAATAAAACATTATGGAGGTAATTGATCATGCCCATTTCATTAAAATTTGAATGGGCCCCAAGGCGCATACACATTAAAACATTACAATTAATTAAAAGTTGTTGTGAAATGATATACAGAGTAAAGTAAAGAACCAGAGAACTTACTGGATAATGTCCACCTGTGTGGCTTCTGTTACATGTTCGACACATGGTGGGGACTGTTGATTCTTGGAAAAACATGCTCAGTGCTGCCTGTGAGACAAAGGAGAAAGACAGTAGTGCCTTGTAAAAGTTTTCAAAATAAGTATGATATTGACAGTAACATTGCCAAACACCTCCAAGAAATAAGAATACATTTTAAACGACTTGCTCATCCACATTAAACACATTTTTTTAAAACGGGACATTTTAACGTTCAGGAAAATAGTCTCGCTCTCTTTCTAATCAAAAGATAAGTTCTACCAAAATCATTGCGTCGCTGCATTCATTTGCAGAGTGTTCGGGAAAATAAAGCTTGCATCTAGATCTATTTGTCTGAGTGTTTGGGAAAAAAAGGGTCAGCGTATACTTCTCTGAGTGTTCGGGAAAATGGGGCCAGACTCATTTAAAAAAATTGATGACACGTGGCTGAGACTGTTTTCCGTGTGTCAACATTGAGGCTTTTCAAAATTTACTAGACCTAGATCTATGCGAAGTAAGTGGTCCTATTTTATTCAATCTAGTCTGGATCTAGATCTAGTAAAAATTATGCAAACAAGAAATAGACCCTAGACTAATCTAATAAAAGTGAAACTATAGACTACATGACTCATGACATCCATCTCATCTAGACTTGTGTGTCACTGTAGTGGTGTGACGACAGTGTGAAGAGTGAGCATCAGTGTCTGAGTAGGCCCTAAGCTTACAGACTACTGAGTTGGTGTGTTAGTGTTAGTAGAGTGATGATAGGTATAACGGCCACCCTAAGAACTTCTGACTCTATCCTATTGGCCTTCTGAACATGAGCCTGTCTCCAAAAAAAAGGTGCCAACAAAAATGGGACAAATTTGGTCAAAATTCAAATTGTGCAAATATCTTCAAAGTAATGATTTTCAGATAGCAGAACACATCTACTTTCATAATTTGTATGACAGAAGATAGTTTGAAAGCCGAAAATGCGATGGATTTGCTTTTTCCTGGAGCTCTATGGATTGTAGCAATCATGACGCTGACAACAATAAACATGCATGAAACACTAGTAGACGGTTGCCTTACTTTTTTAATGCCCATTTACTACTAAATGTTGGACTAAACTTTGTTTTCAATAGCCCCAACATCAAAATTGACATGAGTGTCAACAAAATATTGAATATTTTTGTCAGGTCATGATCGCCACTAAATGGGATATGAAAAGTTCCTTATTAAGAAAACAAAGGGCAGCTATGTTAATACAAGCGAGTTGTAACAACTCACTAAGTGTCTACCAGTTTATTTGCCAAGTTATATGGATGAACTTCAATGAAATAGGGCTCTAAAGGCCAAAGTGTGAGGTGATTGTGACGCTGATAAAAATTCCGTTTTTGACCACAAACCCGATTTTGTTGAAAGGATGTCCCAGAATACCAATGTAATAGTGTTTTCTGAGTGGATTGCACCCCATGGATGAGCAAAAACACTTCCATAAACCATAATCTGACCAAAAAAATGTGTCGATCGTGACCTGACAAATATTCTGAAAATGCAGTGCAAAGCTGTTTTTAGCCATTGAGAATTGTTTTCAATCACTAAAACATTACATTGCACTGTTATGATGTCTAATAAAATACTCTGGTATGTCTAAGTCGCTTTAAACAGCAAAATCTAGAATTCATGAGGTGATCATGACCTGACAAAAATTGTAAAATGGCCATTTTTTTTCAAAACGGCATGTCTAAATTCCCGTTATGGCTGATTTTCGAACACCTGAGAGCCTGGACAGTAGTCCCCTAAAGCCAGAAACTGTATGTTATGGACCCACAGTTTCGAATTTAGCCTAGATCTAGATGATCGATCGTGACATTTTTCCTGACAAAGTTTTTTAGCCAAGAACAATTATTGCATCTCTCTGTAAGATTTAACAATAATATGCCAATCTAAACTGCTAAGTTGATTATTCTCAGTCCATAGATTGATTTTTGAATTGGTTTTACTTTGCAAGTGAATAAATTAAGGAATAAATAATGCGAAAAAGCTGACAAAAATGTCACGATCACCACACAGATTTTGTTTACGTTTCAAACTCTAAAAATCTTGAGAGCATAAAATCCGATTTTACTTCAAAGTAACTAGATCTATTAGATCTTTAAAATCAAAATCCAGTTGAAAGTTGCTAGGGATAGGCCTTTTCTTTTCTTGTTTAACAGTTGTTAGTTTGCCACCATCAGATTGTCCCCTTTTTTTGCCGATTTTCGCCCGTTTTTCGGACTTCATTTTATCATAAAATCTATACCAATCGACAGAAAGTGCTGATTTTATCCTATGTATCTCTCCAACTCTTCCTGGGCACAGTGATGCCAAAAACCGCAGAGTTTGACTCATATTTACGGAGTACTCAACTATTTATCTATGCCATCTATCACTTTTTACTATTAATTAGAAAGGGAAATGATTTTGTTTTACTCCAAGCCGTTTCAGTTCAGAGACAAACGCCATAGAAAATGTGAGGGGGCCTCTATTCCCACTGTGACCATCGAACCTATCATCACACTCTTCACTAGACTCTAGCCTAATAAATATCCGAATAAATGATTGTTGGTATTAGTACTATTATGACTATGATATTAATAGTTTAATAGATCTAGAGTGATAACATGTTCAGCGGTCACCAAATAAATAAAGGCCACCTCACATTTTCTATGGCGTTTTTCTCTGAAACGACTTGGAGGAGTAAAAAGTAAAATAATTTCTCTTGCTATACTATATATACTAATACTAATAGAAAAAAGTGTCTTCGTTAAGAAGTGACCTCTTGATCTTGATCTAAGTATAGTAGAGTGATGATATGGATAAGATAATGGCCACACGAGCTTCTGAATCTGGCCTTCTTTCTACTTCTGACTTCTGAACATATCAGCTGACAATTTATATAGATCTTCTACTTCTAGAGCTAGATCAAAAGGTCACTTCTTAATTAAATTAAAGAAGACACTTTTATCTATTAGCAAGAGAAATTATGTTACTTTACTTTAAGCCTTGAGCCGTTTCAGAGAAAAACCCATAGAAAATCAAAATGTGAGGCGGCCTCTATTTATACTGTGCCACCATCACCCAACCAACATATCATCATTACTCATAACTCTATACTATAATAATATTATTGTTATTTTGACGGCTTCCCTATTTTGACATGTTAACAAACGAAATACTGTGCCGGGCACAGGGTGTTAGGTAGGGTACACCATGACTAACAACATTTAGGCTTCTTGGAATTGGAGGAATAGATCTAGATCTAGCCTAGGCCCAACACAAATCGCTGACATGATCGTGATGTTGTTATGATGATAGCAGTCAGCACGCCGCCTATACATGACATGAAAACATTCGGCCATGTTTACATTCAGACAATGACAAGTCTAGGAATAGGAAAAGGTGGACTGAAATTTAGATCTACCTCAAATTGCCATTGTGCTGCCTGTAAGAACTGTTTAGCTTGTTCCGCGTGACAACCTGCTGCAAGAACAAACTGGTTAATCATAACCTGCTGCTTTAAATTGTCCATGATGGGAGAAATACGAATTTGTTCCCACAGGGAGAGTGTTGCTAGTCCTCTGTGTGATCTAGGAGCCTAGCCTAGTGTTTTCCTAAGACTGTAAACACATCACAGAGTAAGAAATTCAACCAATGAACGAGAAGGACACTCATCGGTGTAATGTGAGCTCTAATCTGATTGGTTCCAAAAAGTTAGCAGAGGGAGGTGAAAATACTTTCTGCTCTGACGGAAGTAGCCTCAGACGCAGCATGTCAACAAGGTCCTATTGACTTTGTTCAGATTTAATTTTTTGTAATCATGAATCAGTTGACAAAACGTCTATGAGACTTGCGAACTTTTAATCAATACAAATCAATATTTTCAACCAATAGATCTTTTTGTTTTTCCTGGCACAACTCTATTAGTTTTGTTTACATTATGACGTCAGCAATGAAAACATTTCAAGGAATGAAAAACATGCAGTTCACTTCCGGGTAACAAAGGTTAAATTTATCATCAAGATAATCAAGAAGAGAAGGAACATGGCGATGGCCAGACATCTGTACTCAGTGACAATTCAACAACTAAAAATGATCATGTAGATCCACTCGGTTAAAAACATTGATACAAGCTGGTGATCTGGATTCAATTGACCATCATTAACTCAAACTGAATAGGCTCACCACCCTTTCTGATGTCACACTCTGACGACTCAGTTCACAGCACACAACTGGCACCAACACCCCTCTTTTACCTGTTAGTGTAGATCTAGATCTAGTAAGTGTGATAGTGATAGTGTGTTACTCAAGCTACTCTGTATGTTAAGGTAGTAAGGATTACATACCTTACTTATAACTTATTGCTCCTCTGTTGAGAAACTCTTGAAATATACTGCTAGCCCTTGGCTTCTTGATAATATTGATATAATTATAATAAGTAAGTGGTAGAATAAGAAGTAGAAGTAGAAGGCCTACCTAACTTAACTACTATTTAAACTACTGTCATGTCAACTGTCTTAAATTGAATCTAGATCTAGTCACCTCTCTCTGGTTTTACTCACTTCACCTAAAAAACAGAGACAAGCAATAATCATCATGGGGAATGCTTTCACAAGAAATCGTACCAATGGTGAGGAACGTGGTGATACTCCATCTCATTCTCAGGGTGCATACAGATATCCTTCCAAGACAGGTGAGACGATGAACAATGAAATAAATAGAGATATTATTATTAATGGTAAGGCTACAGCCTAGGCCTAGCCAATACTTAAACTTAATATAATATCAATAATAAGTAATTTAGTAATAATAAATAAATAATATACAATTCAATAAATTACAATACTTCATAGATTCTATCATTAGTTAACTCTTTAGATTAGAAGAATAGGACTGAGTGAGTTTGAAACCAACGTTAACATGTACACTAGATCTACACATCAGATCAATCCAAAGATCTACCTATTTTGACTAAGAAATATTCCCAGCCAACGGTGATCTTGTATCAACAATGGTTTAATGAGATTGTGTTGAATGTTTTTTTTGTCTTGATTTCTTTGTTGTAATGGTTTGATTGAATGAAGGGCGCATTAGAAATGCACTCATTATTATATCATTAATTATTATGCACATATAAATCATATAATATGTGTATATATATGATAATGCGTTCCTACAATTATGATTGTAATGTAGTGTTACGTGTAGAGATTTGTAACTACTCTTACTCTGGAGTCTAGATCGAGATATATTCTTTCTAATTTATGATACAGCTTTTATAATTACTTCACAGAGTATCTCCCCAGATATTGAGTGCCTAGAACTAGAAGTATAATTATTTATTATTACTCTGTCTTGCAGTTAAAGATGCACTTTATACTTTATGCCCTAGCCACGCATGCAAGTGTAAAGTCGATGAGGAATAATGAACAGGCCTTAACAGGCCTCAATCATTGAATATATTATGTCAAGTCAAGTCATTATAATTATAAAATACATAATTAGGCCTACACAGAGCCTGAAACTTGCAGCTTGAATGTGCCTTTAATAAAGCCCTGTTTTGGCTTTACAATCGATTCACTTTTACTTTTACTGTTGTATCACCCCTAGCTTTGCTTTGAACCTGAACTATTGTTGTAGTGAATATCATCATTTTGAAACCATCCAAAATCCCCAAAACATGATGTTGTAAACTTAGTACACAGGCACAGTTCGAACGAATTAGAACCGCTTGCCAGTAGCAGATGAATTGATGATTGGGGGATACTACTTAACTAATATAAAATGCTATAACAAGTAAACTACAGTTCAGCATGATTCTATTAGCTCTAACTCTAACTAGCCGCTGTTTACTTATAATTGTTTCCAAGACACCTTGAAATCTAGTTTTATTATGGCTACTGACTATACTAATACTACAACTGTAATACTTCATGACTGTGTATATATACAAGTTGAGATGACAGATTTGCAATACAACGAAATTTCTTCTTTTGTATTTCAGGGAGCTACTTTGGAACTCATTTTATAATGGGGGGAGAAAGGTTTGAATCCCCTCAGCCTGGTGAATACCTCTTTGGGGACAGCGAAGAATTGAACTTCTTAGGAAACAAACCAATGCCTGTAAGTCCTGCGTGCCTCTTTTTATAACACTTTCTTTTATGGGAGAATTATTTTGATGATGACAAAATTCATTGAAAAAGATTCCATGATCAATCTAGTCATTCATTATTACTTGCTCACTTTGGACTTTACAGTTGTCAATAGTAGCGCCTTTAACTTAAATGTTCATTGAAAGTGTGTGAAATGCTTTTAAATTATTAGCCTAATGTTCACTAATTCTACAAATTTCCTAGTGGTTTTATTACTAATTTATGCTACGTTTTGATTTTGTTGCTTTGTGAACATTTCATCAAATGTGTTACTATTTTCTGTAATAAAAGCATGAAACTATTGTAAAATGCAAAAGATAAAGAATATGAATAAGAATTAAAGGGTTGTCAATTTCAGCATTCATTTGAACCCTTTGTATCTGCTTGACTATCAATTACTAAAATCTGTTCACAGAAAAATAATTTTTCATATATATATTATATTATATATATTTGTATTTCAGTTTCCATATCCTGTACCTTCGGGAAACGATCCTACAAAGACTTTGAAAAGTCTGGTCTATATTCGAAAAGATTCTCTTCGTCTAGTCAAGTAGGTTGGAATGGAACTTTGCTGCTTTGTCTCTATTTTTAGAAATAAATTAATATTGCATTGCCATGGTCCCCTTGAAACACAGAGATGTTAGTCATTTTGTTGTATTCATAATAAATTATAAATCTTGTTTGCAAATTTCTCTTGTTCAAATAAGAACCATAATTGTATAATCATAAATGTTTGTTTGTAGATGTACCAAATATGGAAAGAGTAAAAATGTAGGGTCTGGTCTTGGTGTGTCTATGACCATGTCATAATATACTTCTCTTGTTGTTGTTAAATGGACTTTTGGCTTCTTGTATGGGTTTTTTTCCTACCTTCAATATGAACTTCGCACTCTTGCTCTTACCTTTCAGGACATCTGGTGCTAACCCTCGGACAGGATCAGAAGACAGCATGGGCACATTCTACAACTTGGAGTTCCTCATTGACTCAGATGTTAACTGTGCTGTCAGAATACACTACTTTGCTACAGAAGAGACTGTGAATGGACATGTTGTGTGAGGCATTTGATTTGTAATTAAAACCTACCTAGTGGTAATTACTCTACAACTGAATCCACCATGCAAAGCATTTCCTTCTCAAATCTACTTGATTTTCATTAGGTGGGACATTTTCAGTTTTTCTTAAATATTTGTAAAAATAAAGAAGGTATAAAAGCAGTTTTTCTTCTTTCTTTTATTAAGGGGGGGGGGGGGCACTATTTTGTTGTTGTATGCAGGTTTGTTTGTACACCACAGTAATTATTTATTGATTTCATACCTGTCTGTGGATGAAAATCCATTACAATCTGTTTCTGCTTTTAAAAAAGCGGTCTTACTTATTCTTGAATTGTATGATATTAACTCTCTTCCGTCCCTTACCAAAGAAATCGTTCACCGGTGAACGATGACTTTATGATGATGTAACTCACAACATTTTTAATTTCTGGCAACTGTTTTGGCATTTTCTTTTTAAAATAATGTGTTTTGATCGATTCAGCACAAAAAATGTTTTTGAAAAGGTTTATTTTGCAAGAAATCCCGTTGTAAA
>JAUELK010220887.1:0-10172 GCA_031471215.1 Gastropteron pacificum | reverse complement strand
TTCTTCTTCTTCTTCTTCTTCTTCTTCTTCTTCTTCTTCTTCTTCTTCTTCTTCTTCTTCTTCTTCTTCTTCTACTTATTATTATGATGATGATTATAATTATTAATATGCTAATCTGACAGGAAGTGAAGGTGTTGGCACCAGTCAAAGTTCTGTACCAGTCTCTTGGCCCTTTGGACACAAGTATGAATTTTTCCTGGCCTGCACCACTTGCTTCATCAAAGAAACGGAAGGCATTGGAGGTATGTATACTTTTACTTAAGATAAGATACACTTTTATTAATCCACGCAAATGGGGAAACTCATATTGGTGTACATGGGACAGTGACAAACACACATGGAGTACAAAAAACACCTGAAACAATACAATAATGTTTGTGGAGAACAGTCAGCCCTTCTTACATCACAAGTAGCGTTCTTGTATACGGAGCAAACATTTAGATCGTTCTTATAACCAACTTATTCTTACATCGGACATTTTTTTATAAGCGGCGGGTAATGTACTAGATGGTTGATCCTGAGAATTGTTCGTTAAGCACTGCAAACTTTAATTAATATATTGATCAGTGATGTCTTTGTTATTCAGTAGATAATTCACCTGTGGTGAGTGCCCCATACAACTAAGTTGTCTGTAGAGACATGTTCTGTCTCCTGCAATCACTCTCTCGCTCACTCTTCACATTATACTAGATGGTTGATTATGATCTGATCCTGAGAACTTTTCGTTAAGCACTGCAAACTTGGATGATATATTGACAGTAACTTATGCGCCTTGAGCCCACACAGTTGGGAAAGTGCGCGTTATAAACACACTTATTATTATTATTACATGTATTATCAATTTCCGATGTGTTGTCCAGGTTCAAGGTTAGTTGACAGATCCCACCCATGTAGACGAGACGTGCTTCTGGTGCGCAATGTCAACCCTGGTGGTGACCGCGCCTGGCACAAGGTGCGGATCAGAAACACATCTGGTCGGCCGCACCTTTTTGACTACAAACTGTGCTTCCAGTATAGGAACAGAACGCCCTGCCAGCTTGGGGAGCATCGCTGCTCGTTTGCTCACAGCCCGGCAGAAATTTACGTGTGGAGACAAGATCGTGACGGAGAGTTCAATATACAGAGTTTTCTGAACAACGCTAAGAGAGAGCAGATCTGTGAGTGTTCTCAATTTCTTTTTAAAAATTATTTCTCCTTCTTCTTTTTTTTGTTATTTCTCCTTTTTTCAAATTATTTCTCCTTTTTTAAAACAGTATTTCTCCTTTTTTTCAAATTGTTTCTCCTTCTTTTTTTTTATTTCTCCTTCTTTTTTAAAATGATTTCTCCTTTTTTAAAAAAGTATTTCTCCTTCTTCCCTTTTTTATTTCTCCTTTTCTTTTATTTCTCCTTTTTTTTATTTCTCCTTTTTTTTTCTCCTTTTTTTTTCTCCTTTTTTTTTTATTTCTCGTTCTTTTTTTTTATTTCTCCCTCCTTTTTTTTATTTCTCCTTTTTTTGTTCTCCTTTTTCAAAATGTATTCCTACTTCTTTTTTTTTAGGTTTTTCCTTTTTTTTATTTCTCCTTTTTTTTTCATTTCTCCTTTTTTTTCATTTCTCCTTTTTTTTCATTTCTCCTTTTAAAAAAAATAAATTTGAAATAATGTTATTTATCAGTTGCTATCATTGATTCAGCAGTGCCCATCAGTTCAACTGACTCAGACCATTCCAAGACCAGACCACTCATGTTAGCAGTTTACTAGATCTAGATAAAAAATGCAATGGAAAATGCATTATAGTATAGTCCGTTGTTGAAGTCTGAAAGTGTGAGTTTCCTTTGTGTGCTTGTGTGTGTGTGACAATGTGACAGCGTATGTAGAAAGTAAGGTTGCATACATATAGCATGATATTATCATGTATCAATCTGTCATGTATTTGGCCTTTTCTGCCTAATACTAATAATTTTAAAACAATTCCGTGTTATTGTTTGTGGACCAGTGCACTGATTCCTTTGGGGATTTTATTTTCAGACTCCTCTGAGATCCTTGCCAAGAGGCTGAGCACCAGTCCTAAGAAATCTGGGGCCTTCACTCAGCAGAAAAACATTCCAGGCTTGAACTATAAGGTGGGGCAGACTTCCGTCTTCAAACCGTATCAAAACCTTTCACCATCGAACCTTTTTATAAAAATCTTGTCATCATCAAACCTAATCAAAGCTTTCCATCATCAAGTCTTGTCTTATCAATACTAAATCCATCATCAAACCCTATGAAAACTTTCCATCATCAAACCTTTCCATCATCAAACCTTTTTATCAAAACTTTTCATCATCAAACCTTTTTATCAAAACTTTCCATCATCAAATCTTTTTATCAAAACTTTCCATCATCAAATCTTTTTATCAAAACTTTCCATCATCAAACCTTATCAAACCTTTCCATCATCAAATCTTATCAACATTTTCCATCATCAAGTCTTCTCTTATCAATACTATCCATCATCAAATCTTATCATTACTATTTAACTATCCATCGTCAAACCGTATCAAAACTTTCCATCTTCAAACCTAATCAAAACTTTCCATCAAACCTTATCAAAACTTTCCATCATCAAATCTATCAAAACTTTCCATCATCAAACCTTTTTATCAAAACTTTCAATCATCAAATCTTATCATTACTGTCCATCGTCAAACCGTATCAAAACTTTCCATCATCAAATGGGGTTGATTATGATGGGGGTTTTAATTTTTGAATTATGCCTGGACAGGGACCATAACTGGCCTACTCTTCATTGATTTCATACTACAATACGGGATCTTTAACATGCCTGTGTGACCTCTGAGTTCATCGTCACTCTCCGATAAGACTAGGTGCTCTGTCCCATCTACCCAGGAGACACTGAAAAACACTCAATGTGAGCACCAACTTTGAGCTTGCACATGGTGAGTTTGAACCTGTGACCCCTTGGTCTACAACAACTTTGTGTTGGCTGAACATGGCATAAATATATTGCTATGATTAAGCATTAGTTTACTACTTTTAGTACCCCATATCAGCAAGAGACCAATAGATTTCCTTGTTGAGAATTCTCCTTTGTTTTTATTCCAGACACCTCCCAACAGCCCACAAAAGAACAAAACCTCGCCTATGTCTGGGCTGTCACACTTTTCACAGGTCAGTGCTTTACAACACTTTGATCCTTATGGATTGCAATGTTTTCTCTCTCAAGAAAATACATCTTGTCTTGACATTGTAGGCTGAAAAAAAGGTGTGCTGCAAGGTTATGCTTGATTTTTAGTACAATTTGATAAGAGGTTGTTTCTCTACAATCTTGCCTAGTGGGGAATCTTTCTTTTGCTTAGTATAAATGCAAAAGGCAACATAGAAACAAAGATGATAAGTACATTTTGTATTGTACACTGTATTCATCCACTCTCAGGGAAATTTGCCATATTGTTATGAGCTCTGCTTTTCGCTGAAGTCAACACGCAGTCGCCACAGAGCAGGGCCTATTGGCCATTATATTTGTGGGGGACGAGAGGGATATGGCAAAACAGTTATGTTTATTGTTGTTTATTTACTTGACTTCTCAGGTCCAAATGGGCAAGGCTTCTCCTCTCGCATCCCCTAGGAGATCTTCAGCGAGCTCTTCAGTGAGCTCCTCACAAGACTCACCTCAGTATAGAGTGAAGCAAAACTTGACCAATACTTTCAACAACGTCCAGACTGGGAGTAACAACAGCAACAACACACACTACAACAACAACAACAACAACAACAACTACACCACCATATGGAGCAGTGCAAAGATGACGACATCCCCACCACAGCACCATGCAACACTTCCAAATATGAGCCACCCACCTCCCAATCTGAGTCAACCCCCGCCGTCTGTGAGAGCCGAAGGTATGGGCAAGCCGAGGAGTTTGCAGAATCCCTACCCTCAGTACAAGACCCAGCTGTGTTGCTCGGAGTGCCTCCATTTCACAGGAGAGCCGTGGTTCTACACGCTGTCAGCCCCCAGCGGCCACCAGTGCAGTCAGATCTGGCTCGTCTATCATGTTCTAGACAACATGGGGAAAAATGCCTGGATCAAAGTGAGAGAACGCCTGTCGCACAGGAGCTTTCAGGGATTCTATATCTTGTGCCGCAGCGTCAAAACCAAATCTCTATTGGAATGCAAATTCAAAGAAAATTGTTCATTTGCTCACAACATGATCGAGCAGCAAATGTGGAAAATGGAGCAGCAACAGACGTTTGATATTGGAGAATTTATCGCAACGCAACGCAGATTTGAGAGCCCACCATCCTCTGGCCCCGCAACTGCAACTTCGCAGCAATACATGATGCTCAAATCTCTGCTTGACGGCTACAAGGGGTACTTTCGCTTCATTTGCAGAGACTGCTTCTTCTCTCAGAGAGGGACTAAGATCAGTAGCAAAGGCCCTAGAGATCAGTGCACAGGGAGCCCTTCACATCCCTGGGAGCATTGCAAGATCGTCGCTCATGTTTTAAATTCAACAATCACTCCCATTGACCAGAGGAAGTTTCTCAACAAGGATGCCTTTTTCCTGAGATGTAGATTCATGCACCTCTGCCAGCTTTGGTCTCTTAACAAGTGGGTATTTATGAATTAATATAATCTTTATTGTCCAATTTGACACATGGTTTTAATGTGATATACATTTAGAACACAATAAGCCACACAGAATATATAATCAGTAAATATAAACATACACAGTAAACATACGTTAAGTACATGTAATGACATTTTCACGTTTTCAATAATTTAATGGATGATGGAACATAAGATCTCTTACATGAGGATCTTTCTTTACTACATATCATTAGAATGTTAAACTCTGTTAGACCTATTTTTGTTCATTGGCAAAAGTCTGTAATATATGTTTCTTTGCTGTTGTTGAATTGTTCACTTTCAATGTTATTATTTGTTGTCTATCATAACAGATAACAGCCACCCACTATTCTTTATAAAGTGATGACATTCCTAAATCTATGTAGGCTCTACGCCTAGTTTGTTCACATTGAATTCTTCCTTAGGAGAATTTAAAAAAGACCTTGTGAGTCAGATAAGATGTTTCCTTTAGCATTTTCATCTTCTCATATAAAGTTCTGATCTTCTTCTTCTTCTTCTTCTTCTTCCAATTATGACTGCAGGCTCATATACAGAGGACTTTTGCAATCATGCAATGATGTTACTGTTGTCTCCACACTAATTAATATGTATTATGTAGAGTAAATTTACCATCATCTTCCTTCGTTCAGATGCAAATTTGCCCACACTGAAGTTGAGAAACAAGTGTGGATGATTGAACGGGACACAAGTTTGACCAGAGATGATCTAGTCCGCCTCAGTGTTTCCATCTTTGAAGGTGGAAAGTCAGGGAAAGCCTGGGTGAGCCTGTACATTGTAAACGGAGTGAATTGGAGTTGATTAAAATCAAAACCCCATGCACACACATAGAGAAAAACTTGCAGAGAGATAGAGAGAGACAGTGAGAGAGAGAAGGTTGACCATCATGAGAGAATACATTTGACTGGGAACAGTACTAAACCTATCTTTGTGTGAACATTCAAAATGTGAAAGAAATGATTGACAAGTTGTTTACACTTTCACTTTACTCTTGTTGTCATCCTATTATAATGGAAGTAGACATGGAGTTCTGGCGCCGAGAACTCAATGACTAGCGGACGAAAGATTACAAAAATGTACACACAAATTTGTTGTGTTGTGTCGGCATATACCAACATGTTTTGGGATCATTTAGTACATTATCAAAGTATCGTGTTTTGTTTCATTCAACTGCTTGAAACAAGCGAACAGATCGCCATGTTTTAATAAGTCCCCAATAAAGCCAATCAAGGAGGAATGTGTCAGTTTTCTTGTATATAGAACTCCTCCCATTGCATATTTCAGTCTCCCGGTCCAGGAGGTTCGGCCAGTAGTCCTCCACCGGCCCAAGCGTCCCCACACCAGTTTCCAGCTGAGCCACCCTCTCCCTCCCCCATGATGTGTCCCATCAACCTGGCACAGCTCTGCTCTATCTGCTGGTCCAATGGACTCAGGTGTGAGGAGGAGGGCACGACAGACAAATGTAGCAAAGGACACAGTAACTTCAAGGTAAAGATGGGACAACACTGTGGAGACAGTGCGCGACCTCAGTGCTAGTTTGGTCTATCTACACAATGGTATTGAAGGAGATACAACAAAACAGCACTGGTGTGACGAGTTGTACTGCTAACCATTGGCCAGTCTACTTCAGGAAATTTCCGCAATTCTGGAAATAACATTTCTATGAATTCTTTATCTTTATTCAATGTATGCATGCACGCCAACTGATCACACATATTTAACACACAGAAGCCAGCCTGTTTAAAAAAGGCCTATTGTACACTGCATTCATCCACTCTCAGGGAAATTTGCCTTAGTGTTTTATGAGCTCCGCTTTTCGCTGAAGCCAACACGCAGTCGCCACAGAGCAGCGCCTATCGGCCATTATATATATTTTTGGGGGAAGAGGGGGTTACTAGAACATCTACAACATACAGTGCCTTTTCTACGACTGGCACTGGCTGACAAGAGTGAACAACTCATCGGCTTGGGAGAAAGCAACCACAACAAGAATTCAATGTATATTTTCAGCTTATATTTTATATATTGATGACTAATTTAAATGCAGGAGAGGTCCATTTTTACTGTTCGATAAATAGTTTAGGAAAGAAAATCCTACTAAAAGACTGGCAACTCTGATTGACACTGCATCACGTTTGATCATGTGACAATTGGATGTTATTTATTGATCACAAGGGACACATTGATGGTATATCACTACTTTCTAAACGCCGAGTTACTGTCTCAAGCCCCCATGTGTTCAAGACCCAAAGATGAATTTCCTGGGTCATCACCAGGAAGGAACGTACAAAATGTATGATGGTGTCCCACGATGGAAATATGCAGGGGGGATTTATTTAAACAGAACAGAGGTTGTTGTAGATTTGTTGTCTTTTATAGAGCATATAACCAAGTACCAGAGATGTTCTATTAACCTTAATTTTAAAAGCTGCGTACTTAAGAAAACAAAATTTCAAAAAGGACTTGTCACATCAATACCTGAAGATTATTGATTGATCAGTTTTAAGTGTTTCATGCACGATAAGTTCTAATGTTATTATGTAAGCAATTGTGTCCAACAGTGAGTAGTGTACTGCACTGAGAGGCTGCATTCACTATTTGCTCTGTGGTTTTTCTGTGTTTTTCTGTGAAAATGTGCCTTTCCAGACCTGACTTTTGATTTTCCAAAAAAATAAATTCTGTACCTGCTCTCCATCCTGTTGCCCCTGTTATGTCATCACCTAATGTGAGTATTTTTTTAAGTTATGGTACACGTACTATCTTAGATTTATCAGCCATTAGTGTGATCACAAATGTAATGAAAATGGTGGTTTTGAGAGTTAAAAAATGAAAAAATGTTCTCGGCTTCGGGGGGGACCTACACCACATTCTCCAAAGTTGTCAGGTCTGCTTTCATCATTGGATTCAACTATACCAAAATTTGTTTCCAGGTGTGCTGCGTTTATGTGGCTACCCAGTCTGGGAAGGAAGTGCGATCTTTGCCCCAGCAGCTGCCTTCCAATCAGCGCCTTGTGATGTGTGAGTTCAAGTCTAACTGTAAGAGGCCCGTGTGCACCCACCCCCACAGCCAGGAAGAGTTGGAGGTCTGGACATGGATGCTGCAGTCACGCTGTAAGTACAGAGTGGTGCTAGACCAACACTATGCTCTGCTTACACCCACCCTCAGGGCACACACCACGAGTTGGCTTATTCAATAAGGGAACAACACAATCTTTGGAATGACCCCCCAAACACACACACCACATGTTGGCTTATTCAATAAGGGAACAATCTTTGGAACGACCCCCCAAACACACACACGACAAGTTGGCTTATTCAATAAGGGAACACAATCTTTGGAATGACTTGCCTATTGAAAATAAAACACACACACACACACACTCAAATATTGAGAATTCGTTATATTCTTCTTAGAATGTGAAACCATTAAGATCCATCCCATTTCTTTGGCTAAGCAAAAATAATTTTCATTCCTTACAAGACAGACTGAGTAGTAAGCAGTTGGTGTTCCCTATTCTGTTTCTATCATGCTTCTTAACTTATTACAATGGAGCCAGGACCTGAAATACACACACACACATTTTTTTGCTTCGTAAAACTTTTGCTTTAAAGCCGCTTTACTTTACTCTTCTTGTTGTATTTGTGCAGTGAAAAGTTTGAAAGATGCCGTTGATCACTGCAAGGAGGTCGCGAAAGCCCGCTCTCGTCAAATCCGCAAAGGCGAGTCTGTGGTCAGCGTTGTCGGTGGGGACATGGCCAAGCCGGCAGCCAACAGGAGCATTGCCCCAAGTGACAAACTGATTGGCCAGTTCTACTGCCACTACTGTAGTGTCAGCTGCAACAGCTCTAGCCAGTGGGACAGTCACTGCATGAGTGAGAAGCACGTCAACAACGTCAACTCTGACAAGGAGCACCAGTGGAACTACCGCCAGCCACCCTGGGGGCAGGGCAACAACCTGCTGCTGTGCATCAAGTTAGTAGTAACTAGCACTAAAAGATAAGATAAGATCAGATCAAACTTTATTGTCCATAAAAATGTCACATTGCTTTGGTGTTGTACATAAAAACACATTACATTGACAAACAAAATGTGGTTAAAACTTCCTATAAAATACAAGCACATTACATTATTACATATCACAGTTTTGCACAAAGTACACAAAAATATCTATGATGATGATGATGATGGTGCTAACGAGTGGACTGGAATTTATCAATAATAATACAACAAATTGGTAACTAATACATATTTTTTCATTGTATATCAACAAACATGCTTGCTTGATTCTCTGAATGTAAAAGTTGCACAATTATGTGGGTGGAAATATTTGTCCAGTCTTCTGTCACCGTACACACCATCTCGATCTCTTCGCTCTGCAAACAAAAATCACCTGCATATTCCCAAAGTCACATACAAAATGTTTCGCAAAAGATCCTTTTAATTTTGTGCCCCAAATATTTGGAATAACTTTCCGATGTCTCTGAAAAGCTCTCTTACAGAAACACAGTTCAAAATCAGTTTAAAAAACCTATTTCAGAAACATCTTGTGTTATAATTTGCCTTATTTGATGATTTTATTCTGTGTCAGAAGTCCATGCTTATGTCATCTATGTTTCATTGAGTGTATCATGTCTCTGCCCATAGTATATCATGTCTTGATTTTAAAGTGTACAGCGCCTCGAGCTCATGCTCATGGGGATGATGCATTAGAAATGAACTCCATTATTATGATTGTTATTATTATTATTATTATTATTATTATTATTGTTATTATTGTTATTATTATTATTATTGTTGTTGTTATTATTATTATTATTATGTCTGTCTGTCCCTCACCTCCTCGTGTGAGATGTGCTGCTTGCTGTTGATGACACTGCGGAACACCTCCAGGGACCCCTGCTGCCTTATTATTAATATTATTATTTGTCTCCACTAGGCACTTGCACCACCAGTCGTGCGGCTTCTCCAACGTGCTTGACATGTACAACCTGTGCAAGTACGCTCACAGTCAGGAAGAGCTGGACGAGTGGAGGGAGCGCCACGATTGGCGCAAGATGAAGCGTGACGTGGCCCGCCAGAGGCACATGTTCTCCTACACAGAGGCCCTGCTGGAGGAGTTCTACAGCCAGGAGAGCAGCGTCAATGTGGTCGGTTCACCTTATAATGATAAATAGTAATAATAAATAATAACAATAATAATAATAAATAATAATAAACAATAATAAATAATAATAATAAGTATATAATAAAGATCACTTATAATAATATTAATAAATAAAATAATAAATAATAAAAATAATAATGAAATAAATAAGGACAATAATAAGAAAGTTCACTTATAATGATAAATAATAGTAGTAAAAATAAAATAAATAAGAATAAATAATAAAGATCACTTATAATAAATAATAACAATTTTAAATAATCTACTTATAATCGAGCTAAGAAGAAATGTCTTCACATGAAAAAAGGCTTTTTTCAGGGCCACCAAGAAATTCTATAAAAATATGAGCTGCATTAGGAATTATGTACAGGTTTACA
>JAUELK010220876.1:0-10173 GCA_031471215.1 Gastropteron pacificum | reverse complement strand
AATAATAATAATAATAATAATAATAAGAGCATTTGTAATGCGCTTTCCCTGGATAACTCAAAGCGCTGCACAAGAGAGATATCTAAATCTATTCTAAGTAAACAAATAAAAGAGTAAACATTAAAATGAATGAATGGTTTAAGGTACCCGCACACCGGGTATGTAGCATACAAAATATCAATGGATTCAAAGGTACATTTAGACTATGAATATCTTTTTATAGGCCTGCATAATTTGTTTGTTTTGTTTTTATTGAGACTAACAAGGGACATGACTACAACTAAATGTAACTGACTGTATCCTGTGTTCTTATCAGAGGAATGATAATGCTCCGTTACATACGTTGATCTACATAACAAAGTAGACTGCGTAAATAATGCATATTTGTTTAGGAGACACGAACTAACAACTACAACTAGCTGTACAGTGTGTCTTTGTTAAAGATAAAGCGTTTATGGTCCAATGCTCTGTGATGAACTCATTGGAGCGAGTCTTTAGGTTTCATTACAGGCCTTCGCGTTAGCTTACTGTGTAAACTTACGTCCTGTGTACATTTGTGTAGGCCTACTTGTATTAGATTTGCACGGCATTCATTTTAGCTTTAAACAAGCACTCGTTCGTTCGAGTGTTTTCTGAATGGAAATGAACATTGCCACCAGGTTTTGGTACGGTACCGTAGCATGTTTTGCTTTGTTTGTTTCTTTGTTTGTTTTGCTGTTTAAAACTGTTTCCATAAGGACATCATTAATCTTTCCAGAGGTATGCAATTTGATGGTGATAATTATAGTGATGGTGATGTTGATGATGATGATAATGATGGTGGTGATGATGATGATGATGATGATGATAATGCTGCTGCTGCTGATGATGATGATGATGATTATGACGACGACAATAATGATTTCCCTCATTCTCAAGCTATTGTTTTCTCCATTCCATTTAATGACAGAGAAAGATGCGGGTCCAGATTCTAGATCTCATCTTTCAGTTCATACACGTCTGTGTAAATGTCGAGGCTGATAACAAAGATAGGCCCACATAATAAATATGTTAGCCAACCACAATAATAATACTGTTGATATTAATAAATGAAACATCATCGTGTGAGTGTTTACCTCAAAATCCATTTGTCTAATGGTGTAGGCCCCTACCGGTAGTTAGTAAAACGTTAGGCCTGCATCTCAGGTATCATCGAAATTGAATATCAAACACACACACACACCATTAAGCAATGAAAGATCGTGTTAGTATGTTGGTATGAGGAGGTTGAGAAGGCTCTGGAATGAATCACGTCTGTCGGGGTAATAGTGGCTGTAAAGCGTTTTGAGCTTGCTGTACAGCGGGGGATAGCGCAATATAAATGCTGTCTATTATCTGTTATTATTATTAAAAAAGGATAGCTAGAGAAGCCTTTTACCCATTGTTAAATTGAGGTATGACTGATTTGCGTTCAACATCATGTGGGTAGGCCTACAGTATGTGTGTTTGTGTGTGCTCCCTTGTTGTAATCATTTTCTTCTTCTTCTTCTTCTTCTTCTTCTTCTTCAGTGATCCAGTAATCACTGTCCAAGGTGGACAGCCATTATAAACTGCCAACATGACCCATGTCGGAGTCCCCAATGGGGACTATAAATAAGAACAAGTAAGAACCCCATTGCTGATTGTTACACCAAGTACATGTACAACAAGCCCGCCTAGACAAGGGGTGGGAAAAGTAAAAGGATAATAATAATGACAATAATAACAAGCCCGCCTAGACAAGGGGTGGGAAAAGTAAAAGGATAATAATAATGACAATAATAATTGTATTGGCCACCTTCAGTCTCAAAAGACTATGGTCACATGATATGCAAGTTTAGTGTATTAAGTGGAAAGAAAGAAAAAAAGTTGTCATGAGTGGGGATCGAACCCGAGTCCCCAACTGTACCAAACGGACACTCTAACCATGCGACCACTATCACAGTTAATTGTCCCAATTTTTACTCTAATTATAACGGGTTAACGTGCGAGGACCCATATCCCAAAAAATAACAAACAAAATCCAACAATTGTTGAGATTATTATTTTATTGAAAATTGAAACAACAAAGGGTGAGCAGAGATGTCAAATGGAAAACAATCACAAAAATGATTTGAGTAAGCAAAAAGCTCGTCATTTATTTAGTAGAGGAATGTTTTTGTTTTTTTCAAACATTTTGCATAATAAAATATATTAATTCTTTCTATTTCCTTCTGTGATCTTTAGTGTAGATGTACATTCACAGAGACTGACATACTCTTATACAAGCCATGGGGCAGATAATGTGTCAGTATCAGTTATTATTACACATACAGTGTAACCCCGTTGTAAAAACCAAATGTCGTTACAACGGATCTTGTTACAACGGGGTTGCACTGTACATACAGTGCTCACATACTGTGGTCAACTTTGTGAATTCTTTCGCACAAGTTCAAGCACCAGGGCTACAGGACATGATGTGACAGACACCTGGTTCAGCCCTAAATCATGACTGTAACCACAAGTGTCTCAGTGTTGTATCAACTCAAAGACTGCATTGCATGTAGCAGTTATCTGGTCCAGAGGGGTCTTGTGACTGCATTGCACAATTGTGTGAACAAGGGGGACAATTTGAAGGCCCTCCAGTCCAAGGTTGCAGAGTTAGGCTGCCATGGCTCTGTAGGTCTATTGGACCACTTGAAGAGTGAATAACTCATACCTCGTGCCTGATCACAATAACAACAACACATACATACTACAACATTTGTACTTCATGTATATTTCATTGGCACATAAAAATTCAAGACAAATTCGTACACATGGGCAACAAAACATACATACATACAAATTCAAGACAAATTCTTACACATGGACAACACAACAAAACATACGTACATACAAATTCAAGACAAATTCTTACATACGGACAACATAACAAAACATACACACATAAAAAATTCAAGAATAATTCTTACACATGGGCAACACAACACAACATACATACATAACAATTCAAGACAAATTCTTACATACGGACAACATAAC
Organism: Gastropteron pacificum; assembly: GCA_031471215.1. Taxonomy (NCBI): domain Eukaryota; kingdom Metazoa; phylum Mollusca; class Gastropoda; order Cephalaspidea; family Gastropteridae; genus Gastropteron; species Gastropteron pacificum. Next base: position 7,131 of record JAUELK010220876.1, on the reverse strand, counting down.
AAAACATACGTACATACAAATTCAAGACAAATTCTTAATCTTACATGGGCAACATAATACAACATATGTACATAACAATTCAAGACAAATTCTTACATAATATGAGCAACACAACATAACATACGCACATACAAATTCAAGACAAATTCTTACATATGGGCAACATAACATACACACATACAAATTCAAGACAAATTCTTACATATGGGCAACACAACATACGTACATGTACATACAAATAGATCCATGAACACTTGAAATTAAAAGTGATCATCACAATATTAAGGGGCACTGTCATCATAAAAAACATTGTTAATGACTCACATCTGTTCTTTCTTCACAAGCACAAGATGTGTTTATTGCACACAGATAATAAAAATGCATAGAGATAGCGATAAATAATATGTTACTTCTGAAGCAAAATCCAACACACTGTACAAACAAGTACACAATTGTCAATCACACATTAAACTGAAATCAAAATTATCATTAGCATCATCATGTGCCAAGTTTCAAATTTTTAAGATTTGTTAAAAATTCACTAGACATGAAGCACTAAAAAAGGTGATCTTACATCAAAACTTCTATGTTAGATTAAATAAAATAAAAACTCAGATAAGTACAATATGTAATTGAAATTACTCGAAATAAAAATTTAAAGTTTTGAAAGTTCTTTTGAGGAACAGAAATGTTTCATTTTTACCTTACGATTGTCTGTTGTACAACAGTATATTTGATTTCAAACACTGCAATTTATTATCTTGAGGAGAGGCTCAAAGAGCAAAAACTGAATAAATTACATGTTACATATGTAAATTTCATAAACAAAACAAAATCCCAATCAAATGCAGTCAAAAGAGGCAAAAATGTCAAAACGTATACAATTTGGCACTATACATACACACAGTGTCAGGATAATCAAAGATTTCCTTGTGTTTGGTTTCAGTTTTCTAACAATCGAGGGCAGTACAGCAACCCAACTGTTAACACATTGTGCTAACTCATTTGGTAACCAGGCAGTTGATTTGAGTTCAAATCCTTCTAGGGATTCTGAAAATGGGTCCAGATTATATGGCTGTTCATGCCCACGTGCTCTGGTCAATTTTGTGAATTCTTTCACATACGTTCAAGCACCTAGTTCAGTCTTAAATCATGGCTGCAACCACAAATGTCTCAGTGTTGAGAACTGGGAGAATACCGGAAAACATTTTGTCGGGAGTTTTGAAAAAAGCGGATTTTCGGCTCATGCCATTTTCACCCCTTGTCCCAACACAAACTGACAGTTGCAAAAAACTTCTATTCATAATTTATAAAAAATCTTTTGATTTTGAACAGGAATTTTTTTCTCTCAAAATGTTAGATTCATGAATAAGACGTACACTGTGTTTTAGACTTAGAGAATAAAACAGATGCCCACATATTTCTACATGGCATTAGTCCGAAGGGCTAAAGCTCAAAGGCTGCTGGACTAGAAGAAGAAGAAGAAGAAGAAGAGGAAGAAGAAGAGGAAGGAGGAGAAGAAGTAGAAGAAGAAGAAGAAGAAGAAGAAGAAGAAAAAGAAGAAGAAGAAGAAGAAAAAGAAGAAGAAAAAGAAGAAGAAGAGGAAGAAGAGAATGAAACAATGAGAGATGAAGGTGTGAAGAATGCAAGAATCGATAAAGACAGGGTGTTTGTATGGTTATTGTGTAAGCAAGGGACACGTGTCGCGAAAATATAGTCTTTTCAACAGAGTGGAATCATAAAGAGCAAATGACTAGACATTTCTTACGAACAACTTCTGAACTGCGTGTTCTAGTAATAAGAAAATTAAAAAATTGACTTAAAAGTAGATAACTGCATAGGGTTGTAACAAGTGACAGTTTCATTATTTCAAAATTAAAATGCAACCAAACCAAAGGATAATTGAGAATGTTGTCCTGGGCCTTGTTCACAAAGCAAGGCAGCCTGGTGCGTCCGTCAGGCGCATCGTTCATATGCTCAGAACCCGGCAGGCGCGCAAGTCCTATGCTTGTTTTTGTAAAAATCTTGTCAGCTGGCGAAAAAAACTGCCTGATTGATATCATGCGGGAAAAAAAAGAAAGAAAAAGAAGCCTACCTCTCACAAGGCACCTCGCGACCTCAGTGCTAATTTGCTATACAATGATATTGAAGGAGATAGAACAAAACAGCACTGATGTGAAGACCTTTTGGAACACGCCCCAGGTGATAAAAGTTAAAGCGAAGAAAACTTATATAGAGGTTCAATCAAGAGTAGCCAGTGTAAGCTGCATAATCTAAGTACCAGGTGATGGTACCATTGATTGGATTCACCCCCAACACAGGGAAATCATCTACGGAGCGACCAAACTCCAAGCCTGCCAGCATCTCACTCTTGTGGGACCCGGTGATCAAGATGGAGATCCTCTTGCTGCCGTTGATGAGTGGGAGAGTCATGGTCATCCGCCCCCTCGTGTCTGCCGCCGGACCGTCTTGGTGGGTGACTACCAGCGTGGAACTGTCCAGGTGTAAGACGCTGCTGGAGGGGAACAGGGAGGCTACGTGCCCGTCCGTACCCACACCCAGGAGCACCAGGTCCAGCTGGACGTTCGGCACCGTATGACGTATAGCCTCGGCGTACGCGTGGGCGCCTCCGAGACTTCCGTCGCAGGAGAGTCCCCCCACGGCAACGGGCATGGCGTGAATGTTTGCGAAGGGGATGTCCACAAAGCGCAGCAGCTCGCGGTCCAAGGCCTGAAAGTTTGACCGCTGGTCGGTGTGCGGCACGCAGCGCTCGTCCACCTGCCAGATGTGCACCGAGTGCCAATGCAGGCTGGCGGGGAAGTACTGTGCCAGGGCCCGGAACACAGGGAGGTAGGAGCTGCCGCCAGACACGGCCAGGTGGAATGAGCCCTTGGCCTGAATCTCGACCTCGGCCACTCGGTCAATCTCTTGGGCCAGCAGGAAGGCCAGGTGTGGGGCGGTGCTGGTGACCAGTCGACGGCCAAGGAATGTGGAGGAGGATGTGGCTTGCTGGGAGGTGGACACTGTGTCAGCGTCATCATCATTCAAGACTTCTGCTGGCCCGCGGCTTTCCACAGTTGTGGATGGGCCGACTGGCTCCATCTCTTCTCGATGGACGAAATCCAAGTAGCCCTCTTTGATGACAAAGTCCAGGTGGCCGAGGGGGTCTGAGCTCTGGTACAGTCTGAGTTGCTTCTCCGACTTGGCCACAAAGTCCCAGATGTGCCACGACAGGATGAGATGGCGGGTGCTGACAAAGTGCGCTCGTTCGTTGGACAGGATGCAGGTGAAGACAGACTCGTACGCAGGGATGTCGGCTACAACACTGCCCACGTAGAAATCAGTCCAGTTCTGTCCATACACTACTGGAGACTGGAACAACTGTTTGTCTGTGGACATCTCAAAGTTGTCCGGAACATCCGGTTCCTTTGATAATAATGATTTTGAGACCAAAATGGATGGTTTATTCAGTTTCCCGTTACCAATGTGAAACACAATCTGCCTCAGTGTGCTGGCTATAGAAGACGAAGGGTGTTCCTCCGGATGATGTGAGACGGAGAAAATATTGTTTCTGAACACAATCCTCACATAGCTTTCTCGGACATCCAGTTTCTTTCCGGAGACTAGCACAAACGGGACGGATTTCCACCGGGGCGAATTTATCTTCACGACAGTCGCTGCAAAAGTCGGCTGACCTCTTGAGGAGGAAGATGGGGCAGATTGCGATTTAGAATAGGCGGAGGTCTTTGACCCCTGACCCCCCGAGAGGTCACCCAATTGGTCCAAGTAACCTTTGTACTGTCCAAACAGGGAATTGTGGCTGCGGACAGCCTCTATCTGTTCCAGCAACCTCTTCTTGTGTGCCGGGAGGTCCTGGGGCTGGGAGGGGAGGTCCATGGCCAGCAGGGTGAGCAGTTCTGTCAGGTGGTTCTGGTGGATGTCTCGCACCACTCCCAGCTGGTTGTACATGGACACCCGACCTGGGGGGAGGAGGGGGGGAAGGAAGAGACATGGGAGGGGGAGGGGAGGAAAGGGACAGAGCTTTGGTTAGGGTGATGACAATGACAGAGCCGATAACTTTGTGAGTGAGTTAGTAAAAGCCAAATTTTCGTGGGTTTTTAAAAAAAATGTTAATTGAGCTTTACACCCCTAGTGACACTTTTTAGATCATATAAATTATAAGAGGTGGGACCTGGCCTGGACAATTTCCGAGCCGGGCAGCGAAGGGGTTAATAGCTCCAAAACATAAAAACTACCAATCCAGTTTTGTCTTACCTTCCACTCCGATAGTCTCCTTGAGGACAATCTCCACACGCTCGACATGGTCTTTGTTCAGCAGTTTCTCTATATCAGGGTTCCGCATCCTGTGGAGAGACAGTTGTCATCACAAAGTATTTTGACTAAGAATTGTTCCCAATGATGATATGTTATCAGAGGTTTGATGAGAATGTTTTTTGTCTTGATTTTATAGTAGTTTGATCGAATGAGTTTTGTACTGTAAGTTTGATGTGTATGTCATTGTATTTGTAGTAGTACTAGTTGCAATATTACTACTGTGCGCCTTGAGCCCACACAGTGGGGAAAGTGCACGTTAGAAATGCACTTATTATTATTAATGTTTCTTTAGTTGTCACTCGACTCATAGTATACAATAATACAGAGTAGAGTACACATAGATTGTTCTTGTTGTTGCTATGCACAAGTTATGAGCTATTTGCTCTTCAAGTGGTCAGATAGACCTACAGAGCCATGGCAGTCTAACTCTACAACCTGGGACCAGAGGGCCTCAAAATTGGCCCCTTGTTCATGCAATTGTGCAATGCAGTCACAAGACCCCTCCGGACCCACTGTTTGAATTCCGGCCGTGACGGCTCGATTTAGATTTGAGAGCATTTTCTTATCCACCATCAGGTGTACTCATCGAAACAGTACTTTGTCACACATTTGTCATCGAACCCCGAATCAAATTCTAAAACAAAAAGCCCCCCCACCCCCCCCATACGGCCCTGGATATTGGCTCATGGTTTGATACAAGCACTGGAGTACATTTGACATTTAAACAAATACACCTCCTTCCCAAATAAATTGGTGAGTACTATTTCGAAACAAAACATTTACCCCCCCCCCCCAAATGGTATAGGAGTAAGACCAAACCTGAAAGGTACAATGGCTTGAACAACAGGCTTCCCTAGATAGTGGTCGACTCTGAAGATCTCATCCTCTGTGAAGTAATTGAGCAATTGATCCGCCATCGACTCTGCTGATGGGAGGTCCAATCCAAATGGTTTCTCCAAACCGAGCTTCCAGTGGATAGCCAGGTCACTGTTTTGTTTGCATTTCTTGTAGAATTTCTGCAACACGCTCTCGTACGACCATGGGGAGATTGCCATGTACAGCAAAACTTCTTTGTCCATGAATTCATCCTGTCTTGACGTCTTCGACATGATTTTCGAGCATAGCGAGGAGTGGTCTTCTTCACTGATCACAGATAAATAACTTGTGGATTGTAAAAACTTGAGTTTCTTCTTTTCACACAAAGATCTGTCTACATTTGATTCCCTCTGCTGTAGTCCATCACAACCAATGTTTGAACTCAGGATTTGTTTTAGGAGATCAGAACCTTTCTCTGAGTCTGTACGCCCGGCAGCAATGAAGTCAAAAGAATTATCTTCATCAGAAAGATACACATTGAATAGTCCTTTCCACAAATATTTTACAGCCAAGTCACCAGTGCCCCCAAAGACTACGAGCGACGTATGACGATTAGCTGATGAGACTGAACTCAGAAGTCCAACGACGAAGGAAACTGTAAGTAAAGTTACCCACATCTTGACCTGGTGAAAAAAAAAAAAGAAGGTAGAAAAAAGTGAGTTTCTAATGTTGTTATACCCAAAAGAGGACATACAGAGAAGATAACATAGGTCGTCTTATAACAAGAAAAAACATGAACACTAAAAATCAAGCTCATTTTTAAAAATTAATTAGATTTGATTAGATCATGTGATAATGATCCAGTGCAACTCTTGGGGTCGAAAGGCTGAGCCGCAAATTTTAGTCATGTGCGTTGGAGTACTACTCAAGTCTGAGTGGAGACTGAGTCACATTGCGCGATTGCTAAAGTCCTCTATTATGAGGCTGCAGTCATAAATGGAAGAAGAAGAAGATCCAATAATTTGCCCGGACAGTGGCCATTGGCATACTCTTCATCAATTTCAAACAGCCAGGGGATCTTTAAAATTTAATGTGAGCAACATGCACACAGGATCTCTTCTTCTTCTTCCTCCAGTAAGTTGGATCACTCAGACTTGAGTAGTACTCTGCGCATGATAAAAATTTGCGACTAAGCCTTTCAACCCCTAGCTAGAGTAAAAAATGGCTAAAAAAGGGGGGTTGGGGAAGTAATGAATTGGCTTGCGCAAAGAAGTCTCAGTTTTTGTATTAGTCTAAAAGCTGATAACTCATAATCTAGAATCTGGATCTAGATCTATGCATCCCACCATCAGACTTTCCTTCTTGATTCTTAGATGAAGATGTGAATACAAAATACTACTTTAACTGATGATGACTACTACTACTACAGACCTAGGATAGAGAATGGCTGCAGCACATACTTGCGTCTGACTCGATTTTGAGTTTGATGTTACAAGCTTTTAGACATCTAAAATCTAGATTAGATCTAGATCTAGATCTAGATTTAATCCAGACGAAGAGGACAATAAAAACAAACTCAAGAGATATATCGATTTTCTTACATTAAACTACAGAGGTGAGCACCAGTTTTGTTCCGTCTCTTTCTTTCAATCAGTGTTTCATTCCATGAATTAAAAAGGAAAAGTTTTACATAGTGTCGGATGTTTTTAAAAACCTGTATTGGAACTTCAATAACGACAAGAGCCAAACAAACTCGGGTTATTAATATCTCGTCTTTTTGTTGTTGTTGTTGCTGTTGTTGTTGTTGTTGTTGTTGCTGTTGTTATTGTCAGGATCAGGATTGGTACATTGACGGAGCCCTATACTGGACTATTTTGTCATTTTATTTTTTGGGGGACGAGGGTTTTTTTGACAGGGTTCAATTTAGAATTTTGCCCGGACAGCGACCATAACTGGTCTACTCTTCATCGATTTCAAACT
>JAUELK010220854.1:0-10177 GCA_031471215.1 Gastropteron pacificum | reverse complement strand
GTGACAAAGTACCTTTTCCAAGAGTACACCTGGTGGTGGATAAGAAAATACTCTCAAATCCAAATCAAGTCGGCACGACCGGGGATCGAACCCGGGACCTTTGACTCGTGAGGCCAACGCTCTGACCACTGCGCCACCAGATCATCCAGACATGGATATACTATACTAACCAAATTACGGCCATAACTCAGTATCTTTTTGGTGGGGGACAATTTTTTGAGTAGTATTGCAATCAGTGACGTCTGCCGGAAGTATTGATGGATCATTTAGCCCATTTCGAGACAGGTCTGTGAGACAATTTTGAGTGAGTAGTGGCTGAAAATGGATTTTGAAGAAATTAAACCAGATTCAGTTTTTCAGTACTATTTGGTCGAGGACAATTTTGCGAATGGTTTTGCAATCAGTGATGCCTGACAGAAGCATTTAGCCCGTTATGAGACAATGATGAATTTGTCAGAAAATGAGAAAATCTGAAATGTTCACTCTTTGGCCGGATAATAATGTTCTCAGAATAAAGTAAATTGGTGATGAATGAATGAATTCCTCATAGGTCAATGACTGATGAAAACTTCCTTTCTGGCTCCATGAGACAAATTTGAATGAGTAATGGCTAAAACAAATTTGGAAGGAATGGATAAAACAGCTTCAGTTAAGAGGCCATAGCTCAGTACAGCTGCATCTACTTTGTGAATCAGTGATTCTTGCCGGAAGTATTAGTATTATTTAATTGGTCATTTAGCCCGTTACGAGACAATTTATAATTTTGATCGAAAATGGAAATATCTGACATGCGGAATTGTTTACTTTTTGGCCCGATAATAGATAATAATGTTCACGGAATAAAGTCAATCAGTGATAAATGAATGCACTGTGTATGACATTTCCCTACCACAATGTGATGTGTGTTTGCCGCACTCTCTATCCACAGACTGCCCTTACTGTGAGGTGAGACCAACACATGCAGGTCATAAGTGGGTCAAAACAGCATTTGCGTCAAAGAAGAAAGAGAAATATGACCCAGAGTGTCTAGTGAAGAGCAGAAATGAACCATGTACCATTATGTGAGTATCATTGACAGTGTTATGAATATATGTGCAGGTTTTTTTTAAATCTCTGTGTATGCTTACTTCAACACTGTTTATTAACTGTTTAGTGTCTCGAGTGATATATCATTTGATCCCCTTCCTCTATCTGCCTATTTCTAGTAGTAAGAACTATGTTACAGCATGTATTTCCTCACTCTGCATTTAGTCATAGTCCAATGTCCTTTACAGTACAGCATATTCAATTTGATGTATTCCTGGAACCGGATTCATTCCAAGCCACAGTGTAGTTCTGTCTGAATTGTGTCGACATCAGCATACAGACTAGATAGATTGTTTGTTATCTTTTGCAATAGAATTAAAAAGGCAACCCTCATCCTAGCCTACTGTGAAAATGTATTGTCTTGATTTGCAGCAAGATACACTTTATAGGGCTGATTGTCTTGGAACTCAATATTTGTACTACACATCTTTGCCCATGTGCTGTGGCAATTCTTTCATACTTGTTTCAAGCATCAGGGCTTCAGAAAATGATGTGACATACACCTGGTTCTGTCCTAAATCACGGCTACAACTACAATCATAAATGTCTCAATGATGTATCAATATTGGCAGTATCGACTCAAAGATTGCATTGTACTTATCTGGTCTGGAGGGGTCCTGCATGAACAAGGTGCCAATTTGAATTTGACCACTTGTATAGTGAATAGCTCATACCTTGTGCCTGATAGCAACAACTATACATCTTCTTCTCAGCCAAGTTCTGGAGGTGATGAGTGGAGTAAGAGACGAGGACCCAATCCAATTGGCAGAGACTTTACACAGCAACACCATGAAACTCTTCTTCAAAGGCAGAGATAGCTGAATAGTTTATATGAATGATTTAGGTGTGATATGGTAAGAAATAAATAAATTACTAAAAAAAAAAGAAAAGATGAAATGAAGCCTTTGTATTTGTCTCCAGGATACGAAACTGAATAGGAAAGTTGAGCTAACCCAGCTGAGACACTCTGTGTGTTGTATTTGTATCCCAAAACTTAGGACTTGAGCACCTGGTTACTTGACCTATACCTCTAGTGTTGTATCCCAAAACTTAGGACTTGAAGATGGGCATCTGGTTACTTAACCCATACCTCTAGATTCCTTGTGGAACAAAGGGGTGCAATTTCTTGTTGCTATTTCTGTAACCAATTTTTTTGTTTACGGAATGGAGTTGTTAGCCCTATTCTAACCAACCCCCAACCTGGAGGACCTGTACATAATTGTGTACAATAAATGTGTGACCCTCCTCAGTCAACATTGAGACAGTTGTGATTATAGGGATGGTAGCAAATACTCTACTCTGATTCATAGAGCAGAGACTTGACTAAAGAAAAAACATGTGCACACAACAATAAAAAACACAAGTACATTCTACTAAAATATCTCATGGAATTTTATTACAGGACCAACAAGATAAAAACACAACATTGACTCATTTATTACTATCAATTGAATTCATTGAGGAAAGGAGCTTGAAGAGCTTGTCACAGAAAAATAAACTTGCACCAAAACTGAAGTAGAAATGTGAGGAAATGAGAATAATTGTAAGTATTCATGTGTTCTCAACAACCTTTGAGGCTGACCACACTCAGTGGATAGTTGATAACAGAATTCCTATTCATACAAATTCTAAACAATAAGTTACACAAAATTCATAACTGCCACCCGAGAATTTGTAAAAAGGAGGAACGATTTCTAGTCATTTCGAGAGGCAATTTTCAGTCTCTTCAACATTTAAAAAAATCATTTATGATTTCATTATGTGCACAATAATAGAGATTCACAACACAGGAACAGCATGACTTTATCAAAGTCAGAATCCGGTCTGACAGTACTGACGAGTCTAGATCTATCGGTAAAAACGAAGCTAGCATACTCCACTTGACATCCGGATGAGAGGAGAAAATGATTGCATTCGTGCGATAAAGATGCTGTTTCAAGCCCAAAATAACGACCTAACAAAAATCTGTGTTCAAACGTTTGTTCGAGTAGACAACGAAGATCAGCGCGTCGCCATTTTTAAACAATGTATTCAAATTTGAAACCTAGTTGTCTTGTACTTGTAATGCTTCGTGTTTACAAACATTTGCATTTTTCGCTATATTGTTTCTTTACGTCAGCTTATAAATGATTCGCATCATTGCGACCTCCGCTATGTAACAGTAGCGGTGCAAAGCTAAACAGCGGAGGAGGAGCCGATAGCGGATTTCCACTAAATAGCGGAAAAATGGCAGCTATGAAACTTACAAAGTGGAAGATCTGTGGGGCAAAAAAAGAACAAGCTCAGCGGTTAAAACAAAAGGGGAAGACTGAAATGTCAGCTTTGATAATATACCAAATAATAGTGGTACAAGTAATGACACTCAACAGACAGTACAATAGGGAAAGTTTGAAAAGACTAGCTACACACTGGTAGAAATTCAATTAAATAATAGAGTGAGAACCGACAGCCAGAAGAGAAATAAATATCTGTTCATATTGCATTCTGTGCCATTGTTGTTGTATACTACACATCATTTATAATTACAATAATGCTCATTTGCAAACAGCGGCGAACTCCCGGACACTTTGTTCTCTAGCCGACTGCGAGTCACGCTTGGCTGAGCACGGGTGGTCCGAGTCACCGACCGGACACCACCGTGCCCCACCCTCCCTTTGTGATAACAGTCGGAGACACGAAAATAGATCAAAATGGCGACCATTTATTTCGCACCCAAACCTAAGTAAACAAAGTGAATATAGTTCAGGCACAAATTTTCATTCAAACTTTTAATACATTTAAAGTATACAGCTTTAATAGGAATAAAAATATTCAACATCAATTGGGGTCAACAAATCGGAAATGTCACATCATATACGTGTTAGTAAAAATGACATAACAAAAAAGTTTTATCTATAAAAAAACATTTAAATCGCACCATGCTATAGACAAGAAAACCGTAGATCTCACTCACTAAACTGCTAAGCTGGGTCCCAAAACCGTATTGTGATATCGCCTCTTGAATCAGCGTGGACTCTAAATTTCCTATAAGAATCGTTTTTTACATCCTGACGTAACTTAGGTTTAGCTCACAATCAACTTTGACCCCGCCCTGGGCCGAGTGTCTTAGAGCTGTCAGCGTTTTTTGTAGCCCTCGTTGGGTTTCGCACAGTGCAACTAAATGTCCGGATTTCAGGCGGAATTCGCCGCTGTGCAAAGTACATTATCTAGCTTGATGGCTAGTTCAATGAACTTTATAGCCCACTATTTACCCACATCCATTGCAGCGCTGCGTGGAAGATAGAGGTAACGCGAGTAGCCAGTTGAGCAACACCTACCAGCGTTCTGACAAAGCGTTCCTTTTCTGTAATTAGGACTCAGCATTGAGTGAGAAATGAATGTGGCAAAGTACCTGTGCCGGGGAAGCACCTGGCATTCAACATGCAAGACATACCTCAAACAAATCATGCTGTGATTCGAACCGCAGACTTCTGCTTCAGGGGGCAGCCACATTAACCTCTTGGCCAGACTATTAAATGACTACTACACAGGGCACTGACTGTCCTTCCCTAAAGACTATCTTTCATCCATACATCAAACAAATCACAGCATCAATATTTTTTTCAGACATAATACAGAGAAGATAACAATCCTCTAAGGAAATACATCTATGTTAGATGTACATACTGACTTGATAACATGTTTGAAGAACACAGTATTTTTGCTGTTCATTAATTGCTGGCTTGTTTTATCAATATTAAAAATGTTCTTTTTAAAAAAAAGAAATATCAAATGAGACATTCACTATTTGTCATTTATATACTTACAGGAGAAAGAAAGTGTGTACATGTGCATGTACGGCCAACGTTTTGGATCCTATTCAAATATTTCAAAATCTCGACATGCAAGCTCAGTGCAAATGCTCGCTTGCACTTTCAAAATTGTCCATAAAGAAAAAAAACCCTCAGTGATTAATGTAAGATATGTAAAAAAAAAAAAAAAAAAAATTTTTTTTGATCTACTATGACCTATGCACACTTTCTTTTCCTGCGAGTATATGATAATACAATAAGTAAAGCCATGAGGCCGCAGTCTGTACTGTGTGTGAGCTGTATTGAATTATTTTGTGAGAGCCCGGTAGTGTGAGTGGCACCACAGGCAGAATGAGTTGAGGTGGGACTGGGCCTGCTCTATACTCCAATGAAACGTTTTCTGAAGAGACTCCGGGGACAGCGACCCACTGAGGACACAGAACAACACACAGCTTACAACAACAGTACAAACTCTCTGTACACAGTACACAAGAAAGATCAGTTATAATACAAGCAATTTGTATTTGTAATTGTTTTATTACTGTAATAATAAAATTACTACATGTTATGGTATCATAATCACATTAACCAGGGGTAAAAGTAGAAAGGAGGAGCTGACTACAAACGTCCAAAGATCTTGGCAGAATGATAGAGAAAACACCTCATAGGAGATTGAGTTGGTGCAGTAATAAATCGGGTCTGTGTTATCACATATTATTCGGAAGTGAGCATTATCATCATTAGTATACACACAAGTTCTAGATAAAAATCAATTCACATTTTTGCAGTGCCTATCTAAAATGTTCATTCTCAATTGACCATATCTTGTTTTTAGTAAGATAACATAGGGTTGTGTTCGACACACTCACGTGAAAACATTTTGTGCCATCCAAAGATGGGCATCCGAGGCCAGGTGGAGTGAGTGTTTCCAAAGCCACAAGGTGTAGTCCGTCAACACCTCCCAGCCTAACCAGGACATCTCTCGACACCACTGCCACGTCTCAGGCGACAAGTTGTACACCTGGGGAGTCCACAGACACAATCAGTGGACAATTCTTTCTTACTGTTATATTATTGTAATAGTAATAATAATATTAGCCGATAAATATAGTCCTTTTTCTCGCTCTACAGCACATTATAACAACCCCTATTTCAGATGTTGACAGCCAATTGCTGTAAATAATGCCCCGGCCAACTTGTTCTGCAACAAACAATTTACTATTTAGTGCCTTCAGGCTGCGTATTGGACAGGGATATTTCTTGGAATTGAATGATAAAAAATTCTGAAAATTGTTCCTGCCGTGGGTCTTGATGCATCCTGTTGAGATGGCTTGTATCAAAATTCTGAGATTTCGTCTCTGAAAAAAAAAAACCCATCTGACTTCAGGCTAGAGGTCTGAACCATTCACAACAATGCTAGCTGAGAACGAGGAAGAAGAAAGCTGGAGCAAGCCTCACCCAGAGATAGAGCTCCCAAGACTTCTCCCCCAGCATTGCTCTGTGTGGTCTCGAGGCCACCTCGGCAGCCAGAGTCATGTCCTTGACACTGAGCCAGCAGTGAGCCAGGTAAGGGACCACAGTGTCCATCATGTAGGCGTAGTACACAGGGAACTGCACCTTGGCCTGGTCCACCACTAACGTGATGAACGTGTGGATGCGACCCCACGCCTGCTCCAGCACTGCTAGGATGCCATAATGCTCCAGGAAACGCACTGTGCGAGACGCTGAAACATAGATATGTACAACATGAAATACATCAATATCGATTTTATCATCATCCTCGTTGAACTTATTCTTCTTGATCACAGCATCAATATATATCACTTAGCACCTATCAACATCCACACGTTCGCAGTTTGCTTGTGTTTTGGAGGCGACAATCTTCTGACTCAGATGTTGTATTCCACTCACATCCACATCTTTGATGTTCAAGGTGTTGGGTGGACATCCTCTTTTTCTTTTAGTTCATATCTAAAGACCTACCAAAGCAATAAAGCGAATCCTAAATTCTTCACTTAATTGGGTTTAGATGGGTTTTTTTTCTAAAAAATCATTATCATTATTATAGTACAGTATAGCACTGTGTAAATACAGTCACAAAGCAAAAAAGGGCAGACCATCAGCTCCCTAAGTATATCCCACAGCTGGAGACTACAAAGAATCTCCAGAAACAGTCTGAACAGGGGAAAGTGGAGAAAGATTCTTGCATCTTTATGTGTGGCAGCAAACATTGAACACAACGGTGCTGACATGTGAGTACAGCAGTGATGCATTCAGAGATTCCAGTCCTACAAGAAATCATACCCTGAACTTTTTATCAGGAGGGGTCCAGGGGCTACTGTAGGCAATGCCGACCAAAAATGTTTGCAAGGAGGCCAAAAATGGACCTCTCCTGAGTTTCAACTAGTCCTAACCGGAAAACTGGCAACACTGTGCATTTCCTTGTTGTGACTCACCTTTCAGATTGTCTGAGGACACAATGTCGTAGGCCACAATGGAGGCCAGGACAGAGACCAGGAAGAAGACGAGCATGCCCCATGGGAAGCTGGTCCTGGTCAGCTTGCCTGCCAACTCCTGAGGAAGACACAGGTGCAAAGTACTATATTACTCAAATGTGTGACTACCTGGAAGAAGTGCGTGATTGGCACACTTTGCGAATCCGAGACATGGCCTCTCAAAGTCGTTTTTCTCAGATTTATCTTTCGAATTATTCCTCCATTCCGCCCTAAAAATATATTTCGCCTCTTTCCGCCAGTCGATCGGTGTTTGGCGAGAAAAGAGGAGAAAGGTGGTAGAGTAAAATGACTGGCTGAGGGGGAAAAAGAGGAATTGGCGGAAGACTATCATCGCTTTGAAATCTTGAAAAACATGTGTGTGCACGTTACCTTGCATGCAGCTTGGCAGAGTGCAAGTCCCTCAATGTTGGCCCGGCCCTGAGTCTCCATCTCCTCGTTGGTGACAGAGAACGACCTGACCGTCTCCCACAACAGCTTCCTGTCCACCTGGCTGCTAAGCTTGGGCCAGTTGTGGGCCAAGTGTTCCAGCAACAGACTGAAACAGGGAGCACCTCATAATAATGAGGGGCATTTGTATAGCGTCTATCCCCACTACATGGGCTCTAGGCGCTCCATACACAAACTAACATACCATGTACATGTACAATTATCCTCACACATGCACTCACAACTATACAACATAACAACATTCGCATACCACCATCTCGAGCGGAGTAAACAAACGACCATCTTCCGTCTCATGACAGGCCACTCCAGACTGAAAGCTCATATATGCCCCGAAAACTTAAACTGTCCCCAACACCTTATTGTGAGTGTGGAGAGGAAGAAACACCAACCCATATCCTCCAGACGTGCCCAAAGTACAATAGAATTAGACTTGAGATATGGCCTAAAAGAATATCAACAGGATGTCTACAGGAAACTACACGGCCACAGAAAGGACTTAACACAAACAATGTCATTTATACAAAAAACACAACTGGCATTATAAACAGTGAAAGCAGAAGAAACATGAAGTGCCTCATTAAGAATATTAAGATAGCATTCAGGAACATCTCAATAAGATAGGATGCAAAGTGATAAGACACAACAAACTTTATAAACGCATGAAATAACATGGACATTTGGTATGGGTGCATTATACAACAAAACGACAAATCCCACTATACATAGGAAAAGGTTGAATTTCATAAGTCTACATAAGTCCCACAAGGTTAAAGAGTCATTGCTCTAGATGAAAGATTGGTGGTCCTTCCTTGCTGCTTTACATTCCACCCAAATGGCGTACGGAGGGCTATGAACTGAACAGCACTATGTGCCAGACTCACCCCGAGGCTGGCAGATGTTTGGTGTAGAGCTGACACCACACACTGAAGGACTGCTGGTCTACTGTCAGACATCTCACAAGGCACTCCAGGAGCTGGTGACACAGTGAGTTGACATGACACAGGGCTTCGGCAGTAATACAACAAATACCAGGACAACATCAAAATCGTGAACTCAAGATCAGCCCAAAAAACAGAAAGGGACAGGACGGTACAGAGACGAGTGGAGAAGGCTTGTGAGGACACCCATTGTAGCAACTATGTCTCAAGTCAATAGATGCAGATATCTTTCGCAGTCTTCACTGAAGACTGTAGAATTAGATCTATAATGTGTCAGAGGTAGAGTAATTTCAGCTCTGTAAATAATTTTGGTTTTCAGGTTATGTAAATACCCTGTAATTTTACATTAAGCTTTTGTCAGAAGGTTTCCTTTTCCTTTTATTACCTGTTTAAAGAATGGGATATGTTACTTGTATCTGATATTCAGATCAAACAGTGCTCCAATATATTGCCAAGGCCTTACCTCATTCTTCAAATTCTGGTTTGGTGCAGAGTGCAGCCTTGCCAAATACGAAGGGAAGAATGTTCGCAGATTGTGTGATGGAGTGTCGCCATATGCAAGTTCCTGTACAAAGAAAGACAACATGTTTTGAATTTCAAACCAAACAGATGTTGACCAGTAACTAGTTTACTCTACAGATAAGAAAATAGTTATACACAGGGATGGGGACAAATTTTGAAAAAAAAAAACAGCAACAAGAGCGATGGCGTGGCCATTGAAATAATTTCATACTACTATACTGTACACTTATTCTGTATTCTACCTGTGTAATGGGTATGGCTCTAAAATGAAACAAACACATTTTTGAGGGGAAATTCATAACAAAAATCTATTAATGAAAGAACATAATAAAAATGGATTCTCTAGACCTAGATCTAATTATTTTGAAAGAAAAATGTATCTCTAGTCTAGATAGTCTAGTCTTATGTGACCTTATTGTGCAGATGAGTTCAACCGTGGTTATTTCTTTGCAGATTGTGTTCAGAACATTGCAAAACCAATTTACCCTCAATGATCAAAGGGATAATAAAGAATAATCTTATCTTATTGTGTCAAGCTCAAGAAGAACTGTGTTCCCAAACCACTGACCCTGATGTTTGGGTAAAGGCCAACCAGTCTCTTCCTGAGGTCATTGGCCAGGTTGAACTTGGGGCTGAAAACAATGTCCATCACTTGGAAGTATTCCCTCAGGGTGACCACTCCATAGGCATTGCTCATCTTCTTCTTGTGAGTTCTAGGAAAGTCAACAACAATGGTCATACAGTGATGCCAACTGCCCAAGAAAAATTTTACTGAACTTTTTCACTCGATCGGTCCCCTTCAGTGCATGAGGTGTCATTTCAGACCATAATTTGAACAAAAATAACGTGAATACAGAAATCCGTCATGGTACAGAGC
>JAUELK010220832.1:0-10180 GCA_031471215.1 Gastropteron pacificum | reverse complement strand
AGAGAGAGAGAGAGAGAGAGAGAGAGAGAGAGAGAGAGAGAGAGAGAGAGAGAGAGAGAGAGAGAGAAAAGAGAGGCATGGGACATGAGATTTCGCTCTTTTTATTTCAAAAATTGGTAGGCCTAGGCCCTATTAAAAGATTAGTCTACGAAGTTATTCAGGGAGGAGTACCGATGCGTGTGTATAAAGCGTTATTCGCTCTCGGCTCTCATAGATTTATATATAAATCCCCTATTTTTGTTATGGCTTGTCTGATCGTCACAAATTTTGTAGCAAAGTACTTTGGTAGGCTAGAGTTTTGTAAATCCCAACCTGTACGGATAGTTATGACTGCTAGGGTTTACACTACTGTTCTGGACATTCATCATGGACATGAAAACAAAACATTGGGCAATGGCATGGATGGGCTGGGCGAGGACAAGAGATAGAAGACCACAACGACCCCCTTAGTATTAATACACATAAAGTGAATATTGGGTAGACACAACATTGGACAGCAACTAACAAGTTGACAAGTAGATCTAGACCTAGACTTTACATATAACGTAGCCACTAGATCTAATTGGTAAGCCCGAATCTCGTCTCCTCGGCTGGAGAATAGTTTTTGAGACCTTGAGTTTTCAGTTATCAGCGGTCTTGGCATTAGCGGTTAGTCGGCAACACTTCAGAATTGTTCAGAAAGACAAATGGAAATGTCCATTGATGACCCAGTACAAGTTGACAGACCCAAGAAAAAGAAAAGAATAACCATACAGTTAGATGAGGAAGACATGGATGTGTCAGAGTTAGAGGAGAAAATAGTAGAGCAATGCAAAGACAAAAAGAAAAAGTCGAAAAAAAAGCACAAACATGTCTCTAAAACTGAAGTGTCACACAATGAAACAGAGGAAGTTTTGGAGGAGGAGTCCAATAAAGGTGAATCTGTGAAGAAAAAGAAAAAAAGAAAACACAAAGAGAGAGAATGTGAGGATGAGTCCTCTTCTAAAGTTAAAGGCAAGGAAAGTAATGATAAGTCCTCTGCCGTAAACACTTCTGAAAGAAAAACTAGTAGATCTAGTATGCATTCAAATGTTAAGGAGGAAAGTTCTTTGGGAGTCGTTGATACAAGCATACTGAAACAAGCAGAGACAAACTTAGGACTGCCTGTTGAAGGGGAGGAGGCAAACACGAGTGTGTCTGACGCGAAGCCTGCAAAGAAAAAGAAGAAAAAGAAAGACAAAGTGCCCTCAGAGACCCCAGCAGAGCCAACAGATGACAGAAGTGGCCAGGAGAAGGCCTTAGAGTATCTAAACACTTGGCACACAGACAAGGGGAACTGGAAATTCAACAAGCACTTACAAGTGAAACTCCTTCACATTCTCTATGACACTACAAATGTAAGTAGGCTTATTTTTATTTTTAGAAAATACTCTATAAATGAAGGCATTGCATGAAGTGACTGTTGAGTTTTAACTCACTTTTGCATTGTATCGAGAACGCTGTTTCTATTACTAATGAAGTGTGCATGACAGAGGTGTCTACAACATTAATAAACATTTACAAACAAATCTTTTTTTTGCATAATGAGCTCATTTGTTTTTAATTTTAATCAGTGTAAGTCTTCTGCAAAGTAAAGCTGATCAGCTAGTTGTCTCCTCCCATTGTTGCCACACTGTCAACGTTGGATAATAACTTACAAACTTACAACAAGGATTTTATCATAAAATGTATGTTGTTGTTTTACTTTTTTGGGGGTAAAAAATGTCTCCTCATGGTTGTCCTTGCGCCTTTCATTTTCAAAAGGTTTCATCTTTCTAGTCTAGCACCCTAACTCAATCCTTCTTTAACAATTTCAACTTCTTCCTTCTTTTAGCTGGTGGATGACTTGTTCTCTTTGATACTGCTGTACCTGGAAGGCCTGAATGGCAAGAGCAGAGAGAAGACAAAGGAAGAGGCAGGGAAAATCCTTTCTGAGGCAGAATCTGAAACAGCAGGTAAAGTCACTAAAGATAAATTGGTTGTTTATATAAATGTCCTCTCAACACCGGGTAATTTATTTTAAAAGTTATCAACAATACAGTCCAGAGGGCTTCGATTCAACATCCTAGATGCTATTCCACAAGTCTGAGCCATTCCTTTTTTCATTACTCTACAGACCTGTCTATTTCAGCAATGTCAATTGCTATGAAGTAAAATTTGCAGGTTTTACTGAGCTGTTCAGTATTGGAGTACAAGGTTGTAGTGATGTTGGATGATGGAGGAAGAAGTTGTTGCCTCAGGTCTTGAAGTTTGTGATGGCACAGGAGCAAATGATAGTTGATTGAAATTAAGTATTGCACAAGGGACTTGACATACAGATGGATGTTCTAGATTAAAGCTGTCAATGTGCTAATTCAATCTGATGTGTTCCGTTCTCAGACCTAAGATAACCACTATCCCAACCCCACCCACATACAAAAATTAAATTATATTAACATTTAAAAAACATGATCTTTGTTGCTGTTGTTTTCAGATGTTGACCAAGAAAAAGAAGAAAGAGCGAGACAGATTTTTCAACTTCTCAGTTGAACATGGCAGCCTGAACCTTTTGTTGATGTCCATGTTATTATCAAATAAAACTATAATCTACTTCATTGTCTTTCAAGTTCCTTTTTTTTAAATGTACAGTGTACACATGTACATGTATTTGTAACTGTAACTGTTCTTTCAGCATGGTAACTAGTCAGTAGTTTTCTATTCATGCACAGTTTAAATGATGAAACGTCTATTTTTGTATACTGATATTAGTGATATACATGTACTGTATTCATCCCTTCTCAGGGAAGTTTTCCTTAGTGTTTTGAGCGAGCTTCGCTTTTCGCTGAAGCCAACACAGAGTCACCACAAGAGCAACGCCTATCAGCTTTTTTTTTTTGGGGGGGGGGTAGGTTTGAATTTTGCCCGGACAGCGGCCATAACTGGCCTTCATAAATCTTCATCGATTTCAAACTGGAAAGGGATCTTTAAATTATAGACCAATCAGCCTACTATCACACATCTACAATCTGTTCACAGTAGTCCTCCTACAAAACAGAATGACTGACCCACTAGACAGAAATCAACCATGTGAACAGGCTTTTTTCAGATCATTCTCGACCACTGACCACCTACAAACAATGAACCAAGTAATAGAGAAAACCAATGAATACAAACTACATAGACTGGAAAGGCATTCAATTCAGTGGAACACTTTGCCATCTTTGAAGCCCTAAGAAATATAGGAATGAACGAAACATACAGTATGTTGAAATACTTCAAGATATCTACACAGATGCCAGATGTAAATGATGGAAAGATAGTGGGAAGGGGGGTGGGGGTAGAAATGGCAACCAAACAGCTGTTGTCCTTCAATTGTCTGTGGTGTCTTAGAAAACCTCAAAGGGTGCACAACTCTAACCTCAACCTCAGCGTAACTTCTTTTTTCAAATTATTGTTGTTTCCAATCTGTTGCATTATGTGAAATTCGGCAACCATTGACACAACATTTTTCGCAATTTCCTTTCGATTTCTATTCATAAGGTCAGAGTTCTATTTTCAGTATTCAAAGTCAGAGCAGAAGTGTGCAATTTATCTTCTTGGAAATGTCCACAGTGTAACTTATTTGTTGCTCAGCTGTAGGACTCGGGGTAAAATAAAAGGATGTGTGTGGGTGTTTGGGAGGGGGGGGGGGGTAATTAAACGCCTAAATGAGACTAGAAATAGTAAGCAAACAGATAATATGTAATAAGGTGGTCGGATGACATCAAGGCAAAGGAGGGAAGCAAATGGCCCCATACAGCAAGAAAGGAAGAGCATTAGCGATCAAAAGTGGAGGGCTATGAAATACCATGTACACACATTGTGTTGTGATAACCCTTTGCACCAACACGTCACATTATACATTTACACGATCACGTCCCCTTGTTGACTTGAGAGACTTGCACTCATCGTGTCGTATTTGAATAATTATGCACCAGAGTTACATGTCATTGTCATTGTATGTCTAATTGTTCCGTGGCGACTCTATTTAGATTTGAGAGTAGGCATGTATACTCTTGGAAAAAGTACATGTACTTTGTCACACAGTTCTCATCGTACCCAGGTGTATAAGGGTTACCCGACTATAGACAGTGAAATATTATATCGTCTGTCGGGGGAAATAATATGCTGTTTTCTAGAGCCAAGACCACCATGTAAAGATACCTTTACGTGTGTTGAGCTTGCTGTAGAGCGAGAAATTGCGCTATATGCATAGACATTATATTATACATGTAAATCGGCTATTATTGTTACAAATGATGTACATGTATTGTACATCACAGTGCAGTCCACAAAGTAACGTATCTGAGTGATCCTGAGACATGTAGATCTACATACTACATAACATTAAGAAAAAATAATTACGGAGAAAAGTCCTCCTTAATGGTAAACAACACCAAAAACAATATGAAAAATGACAAACAAATGCTAACGATTGACCGATATGCAGCGTAACGTTTTTTTTAATTTACGAAAAAAGAACCGTGTTCGTGAAACTGCACACGTTTTTTTCTTGCGGCGTCACAGCTTAGATCTTGTGAAAATCTTGGTTGTGCTGAGGAGAGGACGAACCCAGAGAAAGGACAACAAACGAGTTTGTTATTGTGTGTGACGTGTGTGAAGAAAGGCACAAGAATGTCTCTAGGCCTAGCACTTGCACCTATTGATGTCAACCGGTGCTGGGAGGGATCCCCCCATGCTCGGGTGTGACAAAGGACTGATCCGATAATAAAGGTGTGTCCCTTACAATCTAGAACTAGGTCAGCCGTGGCCAATGATCCAGGTATCGGCAAGAACAGCGTGTAAAAGTAAAAGGTGTGTAGTGGGGAAAAGGGAGGGGGCATTCATTTTGTCATGGGCCCAAGATATGCGTGTTTCAGACCCAATGCTGAGAAACATTTATATGTTCAATAAAATGCATTTTCAGCCTGTCACAAGCCTCATTAAATTATTTCTTTTTTTGTCTAGATACTAACATGATCTTGACAAGGCCGAGGAATAACAGTTGAAGCTTCACCTGTCACACAACAATAAACTGTCGTCAAAGAAATGGGTGTTTACAATCTAGTACGGTGTCTCCCCTGGCGTGTCGTCCGAGGTCGGGTTCCCCCGTCTCTCTCTCCCTCCCACACGACGCAAAACTGCCACCGCATAGGCTAATTTCAGACAGAAAGCCAAAGGAAAATACTTCGTTCGTCGTTCGTCAGGCTGAACCCAACAGACTGTCTGTTCACTGTTGTGGTTGTGTAGGCCCTATGTTGTGCTAGATCCTAGATCTAGCCTACTTGTTGTAAGACTAGTCCTGTGTAGAGACCTTGTTCTATCTGTATGCCGTGTGTTTATTGGTGAAGAAATGTAGTAAACTAAGTAAGTGCTCTTTCCCATCACCATCGTGAATGTGGCCGACTGGGATTGCTTTTTTTCATTCTTCTTTGGTGTGCTTTGGATAATAATAGATCTACATGATACATCCTACTTGTAAATCTACAACTACCGGGCGAACATTGTTGTTGTGGCCTGACTCGTTGTTTAAAAGGTGAGTCTCAATTTCTCTATGCGAGTGCCCTAATCTCTATAGCCTACCTCTATTTTATATTGTACATGTAGAACATGTAGGCTATTTGAATCTATTGATTCGAGTTGTCTTCTGTGTTCTATTTACACGTACCGTACAACATTGACACAGATCTACACCATGGATCGTGTCACATCATCGTGTAGCATACTTGTACTTTTAGGTTTAGTGTGTTGTTCTTCATTCATTCATTCATTCATTCATTCATTCATTCATTCATTCATTCTTTGTTCATAGACATAGAAGTAGAACTCAAGATTATACAGGATGGCTAAAGATCTATCTACTATCTAGGCCTAGACATCGATCTATATATACCAGGAGAAGCCCACTGTACTTGAGTGATTTAATGTTTCGACCTTATTGTTAATTGTTAGTTGGGACTAGACTCTAGATCACCAACTGGACCTCCCCCTCTCTCTCTTTCTCGAAGTAAATGGTCGTTGTGAGTACTGGTGTTATTAGTAAGCCTATTGTTTTCCTTAGTTACATAATAGGCTATCATCATACTATCATGTATAAATAACAGTGAGCCCAAGAAAACACTGATTGGAACTGAAGCTGTCAAACATTGTTCCCGGTTAAGGGCCTGGCCTTAGTTTTAACAAGTAATGACCTTCCTAGCTGGCCTCCCCCCCATCCCTCCCCTCACCCAATCCAACGTGATTTGTGGCTTACAAATTATACAGTACAGACAGGTGATAGACAACCGATTCAACCACAAAGAAAACCATTAGCATTGGTCAAGTCTTCATAGTAACCCATGGTCAGCAGTGTAGTGTTCTGACAAGATTGATGATCATTTCTGACATGATGATATTGTCATTTGATACAGTAACTGGCTCATCAGTGAACAAGACACAGGCCTACATTCATTATCTGTACTGGTATGCCTGTGTTATTTGTTGCTCTACTGACATAGATAGTCTGTCTGCCTCATATGAGACAATATTTGGTTGGCTATCATGTAGACAGGTGCTTATCAATCAAACAAATAATTCGATCGTATGGGACTCTCTGTGTGTGATAGGCCCATAACAGACATACATAATCTTTGATACCTTGAACACTATTGTGAGTGCATTACAATGAAAGAACTGATGCTTGGAACTCTGTTTCAACTTTATTGTGCAGAGGCTCGGTCTTCTTGTATTCTTTAAATTGGTATAACGCGTTAAGATGTTACTGTTAGTGTTGTGTACGGTACCGGTACTCAAAACTAGTTACGCTTGTAGTTAGGCCCTAGGCCTATGTATTCTGGGGCAGGTAATTTTTCGGGTGGATTTCATTTCTTTGTCATTACTAAAAGTCCACCTCTACTTTGGTTATTTCGAGGGAAAACGTACTTGTTCAGATCTGGTAGGTAAATATTGCCATTTCTCAGCGTAGCCTTCTTGTTGACGTCACAGATTCATAACGCATCCACTGATTGCATTCTTACGCTCCTTTATCGTGGTAATCCAACCCCCAACCGCTCCTCACATAGTTGATTGACCTTCTCATTTTACTTCTATCGTTCTCTTCCTCAACTTTCTAGCACCTTTCCTATCCTTATTATAAGGTATAAGGCTACCATCAACCTAGTACATCACTTGACATTACGCCCGCTTACTCCATGCTGTACGGTACCTGACCGTGAACTTTGATGTAAATGTTAGAAATCTCACCTTCTGACCGCAAGGCATGGGAAACACGTTTCGATTTCGAGCACAATGTGTGGGAACTATGGAATCCCGTGGAACACTGAGACAAGGGGCAGTCTGTAACTGCAATACAATGCGTGTTATTGTTATGCCCGGTAGGTCTAAACAGGATCTAGAATCTACTTGTACTGGACATTGTAGACGAAGGTATATTATGGGCCTATTGTTAAGCTGTCAAGACAAACAAAGCGAGGCGAAATCTGAGTTGACGAGGGAACGTTTTTTTTGGTAATTCGTTTTGTTTGTAATTGTAAGCTATTCTTCTTGGTGTCGGCACATACTGCATAGGGCTATACATACATACATACATACATGTGTTCGGTGGTTGAGACCTGTTCACAGGTCAGTTCACCGGTCAGTTGACATCTAAAGGCTGCATCTTGCGTTGCAAGGTCTATTGGTAGCATTCAGGGTTATACAATGCTGGGTGATTTGCCCAGTGGGCATCGAGTCTGTTCTTGGAGGCGTTCACGCTAGGTGCGGACACTGCTTGTTCTGGGAGACTATTCCAAAACGACAAGACTCTCTCAGAGAAAAAGTTACTGCGGACAACTATCATTGTTCATTGTGATGATGTGCGAAAAGAAAAGCTCGTTTTCATATTTTGTTCCCCATAGATAGTAAACATGTTATTTTGTCAATAATAATTTATAATGTTATTGAATAAAGTACAATGGCCGCCGTGCATGAAGAAGATACTGCCTGAATGTCACCCAGCAATCACATTCCGACTTTTAAAGACTGGCTACCGTTAGAGGCCACATGTAATCAATAAGTGATCAAGACCCCTCGATCTTCTCGATGCCCGTTGGTCACACCATTAACACAACCACAATGGAACGATGCAGTCAGCCCCCCCCCCCCCCCCCCGCCAGGTTTGTTCACATACAGACACCCCCCCCCCTATGGCCATGTCGTAAAGTTGTATGTGGACAACAACAGTCAGCCGAAGGAAGTGTTGATGTCCGAACGGGTCGATACTGAGCGACCGGTAGTTGAACTTGTTGATCTGCAAACAATGTCTCGGACACACTGATAAGTGAACGAAAAGAAAAAGATGATACTGATACACGGATAATGACACAGACCACAATCCATCTCTTCTTCACGTCACAGATCCACTGTGGCTGGTTAATGGGACTTCTTTTGACGAGAAATACGTCGTGTCATGTAGGCCCTACCAACCTCTGTGTAAAGTGTTGGCATTACATGTACTTGCTTCATTTCTTCGATTGACGGACAGGTACTCAAATGTTTTAGGTCCTGCCACTAGTTGGCTCAGATTTCTTGCAAAGTGGCTCAAAAAAACGTTAGCAGTCTAATCCAGTCCTCCCCATTGCCTCTTCGTTTTCTCTTCTGAAAAGTACATTATTGACATGAGAGTAAGTTTAAGTGTCTCTCTTTCTCTGCTGAGTTAAACCCTCTGACATTTCGTTTCACAATGTGTAGTGTGGAGGCCTTTGATCAACGACATGTTTTCACGCATAGCCTACTCTCAAAAGACCACAACGAGGATGTCACCAAGCGTAGGCGTACTAATACATACAATCTATGTAGGCTAATGGAATTCAACGCAATAAACAATGTGGCCTTTTCACGCACAATACACAACACCGCACCTAATGAAAACAACACGGCACTCCCGTACCATCGCACCTATGGACCCCAAGAGCTAATACTAATAAGACACGTACATAGTTAGCAAAATAGCTGTGTATATGTGGCGTTTAGTGTGATTCTAGAAATTGTTTGTTTGTTTGTTTGTTTTGCATGATGGGCCTACATCTACTGGGACATTGTGGATATTCATCATATTCAGCTGGCCATCAACTAAGCTCAACACACGTGTATCGTTGTCGGTGGATTTGATACATTTAGCTTTGGACACGTTACGACGGTCCGATACCCTACTTAAAATTAGAACTGCAACACCGGTGAACGTCATAGCCGGTGACCAGTCTAACAAAACACATTGCATAATGTCCTTGACCAAACTTTTGCGGCGACAACCGATTAAGTATGACCCTTTCCTGTTTTACCGCTATGTACTCGTGGGATTCCCAGACCGACCACGGTCCATTGGTTTTCACTTGTTGTACAACACAGCCTACACACTTCCGCATTCGTTTTCTTTCTGTATACTACAATACACATTAAGCCTACTTGTAAACTCTACTATCAATATCCACTTTCATGAGTCACCACTTCCGAGTTGGATTGTTCTTGTACCTGCTGCAGCGTTGTCTTCTTACCGACCGATCGTTTGTAAAGTGGCCAACAGTGTGGACATGAGAATACACAATCTCTTTCGTCTTCTTTGTTATGATACAAATAAAAGACTTGCCTTGATCGAGACAAGCGTACGTAATAGGAGCTTATTTGACCGACTCTACTGTGTACAATTTACGTACGTGTAGTTTTCTTGCCTTCGGTCGGCTCTTGTTACCTTTGTGACGTAAGGGACCGTCACAAGTGACACATTTGACACCTTCACTCAAAGCTCCTCCCGCCCCAAGAATGAAATTGAACACCCACTGCTTCATTGACACAAGAGATTGAACATCGCGTGTGATGTCATTTTATCTGGTCTGGTCAGCGATTGTTACTTGACTAGTTAGTAGGCCCCTAGGCTCTTCTCTTTCTGTAAGAAGCCTCGCCTCGACTCCTGGTCCACGCGGTGACTCAACTGCTGCTGTTGTCGTTGTTGCGATCAGGCACAAGTTTTGAGTTATTCACTCTTCAAGTGGTCTAATAGACCTACAGAACCATGCTATGCTAGTCTAGCTCTGCAACCTGGGACTGGAGGATACTTGTTCACGCAATAATGTGCACTCCAGTCACACGGGCCCCGCCCCCCCCCGCCCCC
>JAUELK010220810.1:0-10181 GCA_031471215.1 Gastropteron pacificum | reverse complement strand
AGAGAGGGGGGGGGGGGGGAGAGAGTAAGAGAGAGAGAGAGGGAGATTGAGAGAGAGAGAGAAAGAGAGAGAGAGAGAGAGAGGTGGGGGGGGGGGGAGACGTGCTCGAGGTCATGTGGTCAAGTGGTCAGTAGGTCTGCCTATTGAATCAAAAGTCTCAGGTGTCAACCCTGGGCGTGTCCTCTTTTTTCTGTTTTCTCTTTTCTGTTGTTTTATTTTGTTTTTTTTGGTGTACAAAAGCCTTTACTACCTAGAATTCAAAATGCCTTGGCACCTCGCTCTTATTTTCTTTTTTATTTCTCTTTCTTATTATTATTGTTCGTTCTTTGAGTGGTTTTTTTCTTTCTTTTTTTTTCTTTTTTTTTTTGTTTTGGGGGGTGGGGTATTTTGATATTCAAACAACGTTCCTTTCGTTATCTCAGTTTCAGTTTATGTTCAAGAGGCTATGAGCCTCGACAACGCTAACAAATGCACATCGGCTCCTCCATTATCTTACAACGGTGACTCGTTCCGTATTTCTAAGTCTAAATCTTACTCTGTGTACTCTTGGTGAAAAGAATTTTGATAAGATAAGATATATCTGACTGCACCCAGGCGATAAACCTGTACGCTGTTATAGACGTGATACCCAAAAAGGTTGACCACGCAAAACAAAGTGAAATATCCCGTCTGTACGTCGGTCTAGGGTCTGTAGATCTATGACATACTCCTTGTCGTCCCTCGGTCCTCCCGCCTGGCCAAATAGCCCCAAAGGACGGCCAGTGTCTGTGCGGGGCCTCAGACAGTTGCATAATGCAACAAGTAACAAGTAGGCCTATCACTTGTCGCATACCAGGCTTTGCTCCCGTCCAGCTGTAAGTCCATCTGGGCGGTGGGCAGCTAAAGACTTGAGAGATAGGCTCCAGTCGACTACAGAGTAATCGGCTTGCGGAGGCTGCCAGGTTTATCCGGTTCTAAGGCTAAACGATTCCCCAGTGTCCACTTGTGGCGGCCGCTCATCCGATCAGAAGAGGCAAAATGCCGTAATCAGTGCTTCCTGCTTATAGCCATATATCCCATTCCAATTTGGGTCCCAGAGAAGAGGCCAAATGTCGTAATCAGCGCTCCCTGCTTATAGCCATATAATCACATTCCAATTTGGCTCCTACCTCGATCTTCTTTGGATGAGTGGGGTTGGGTTATATATATGTACACCGCCAGTGACAACAATGTGTCTGTAAGAGTAAGAGGTGGGAACCATGTATTAACATCCGTCTCCGAGAGGACGGGCGGCGGGAAGCCATAAAATAAGTGTCCCCACGACCCATGTTCAGAATCCCCTTCGTGGGGATTTCATCTTGAGGTTTCACTATACTGGAGGCTCTCGTCTACGTTAAAATAATTGCCAAGACTCTACACAATATTACTACTCTTGTCAGTGAAAGTATAGAAATAATAACATTGATGACAATAATAGTAATATAATATATATTGTCTGTTTGTTTGTTTATTGATTCGTGTATGTGTATTCTTTGTCTTCTTTTTCAGTTTGAGAGTCAAGACGTTCTTATCCCATGGATCAAACCAGATTCGAAAGGTAATAAGATAAGATAAGATAAGATGAGATAAAATAAGAAAAGATAAGAAATGATGAGATGCGACGAGACGAGATAGTAAGATAAGATAAGATAAGATATGATGAGATGCGACGAGACGAGATAATAAGATAAGATAAGATAAGATATGATGAGATGAGACGAAACGAGATAATAAGATAAGATAAAATAAAATAAGATGAGACGGGACGAGACGAGACGAGATAATAAGATATGATGAGATAAGAGGAGGTGAGACGAGACGAGACGAGACGAGACGAGACGAGACGAAATTAAATGATAAGATAAGATAAGATAAGATAAGATAAGATAAGATAAGATAAGATAAGACACGATAAGACAAGATAAGATGAATCCGTACCAACGTGCTGTATGTGTCCCCACAGGTCGGATACGTGGCCACTTGACCGCCAGTCACACTGACGCAGACCGGACCAGTCTGAGCTCTCTAGGCAGCTCTACCAGTGACGACGAGGCCTCCTCCTCCCCGACATGTCTGCGGCGGACGACAGCAGCAGCGGCCAGCGACACTGACCAAACCACCGAGAACGGACTCTCCGACCACTGCCCGAGTGGTCAGTCCAGTCAAGCAGCTTGCAGCAGCGAGGAAGGCCGGCGCCCGTCCAAGAAGCGGTTCGGCGTGTTCGACAAGCGAGACGGCCAGATGCTCCGCTCTCAGAGAATCTCCCAAAGCAGCACGGACGAGGCGGAGGACGGTTCCCAGCCAGACGAGACGTCCACAAAGTTTGACGATCTCGAGTGTTTCGAGCGGCTGCGGAGTATGCGTGGGTCCAGTTACAAGCCAAAGTGGCCCAAGCAGCTGGTGTCTGAGTGCAGGAAACTGGGCAAGTTGTTGAGAACGCTGTCCACGACCTCGCAGGACATGGAGCTAGGCTCTGACTCCGAGAGGATCAACGGTGAAGACAGTTTCTTGGACATGAATGGACACGACACCTCCGTTATAGTTGATGATGTGCAACTGACATCCAGGGAAAATGAGCCAATAGAAACAGAAAGTAATGCTGAAAGTATAGATGACACTACTTACTGTTTAGACGAACCTAGCCTTTACCATGGGCTCCGAATCGCAGGCGACAATCAAAACGGTCAACAAAGACAAGTAGACAACTTGGAAGACATCGAAAACCGGGGGTGCTCATGTGAAATCGCAGGTAACAACAACTTCACGTTAAACACTGTGCCTTCAAGTTACCAAAATGTCCATCCCATCAGCGAGGCTACGATTACTTCAGCATCCTCACTGCCTCGTACTCAGCTCAGTTGTGTGAGCTACACGAATGGTGGATCTGATGCCTCTTTGAACAAAGCTGCGACAATCGTGAACGGTTATGTCCACAATGCGTATGGGCATCAGGCAGGGGACATTGTTTTGGTGAGTAGTCCCCAATTCTCAGAATCTGAGAACCGATGCTGGAGCAATAACAGTTGCTCTGATGTCCTTACTGACGGTAAGCCAGACTCTCACGACGACATGACAGAACCGTCCGGAGAGGAACCCTGGAGTTTGGCAGGAAATGCTCCACAGTCTTACGAAGACATAGCGGAACCGCCTGGAGCGGAACCTTGGAGTTTGACAGGCAACGCTCCTGAGAGATCAGAGCGTGACGACCTATCCATAGCCACGGCCGACCTGCTGTGTGACGACGTACCCTCAGAGTCCGGCCTGGGCGATGACAGTTGCTATTCGACCAGCGAATGCGTGCCCGCGGCAGTGTACGACAACGTGATTCGTGTAGGCACGTGGGGAGACTATCGAGTGCGTCGTGTAGAGGAGATTGACGGAGCGCGTCACCAGGTCTATCCAAAGTCCAGTGAATCAGACTTGACGTCGACAGAGACGTTGTCCACTGAGTACACAAATGACCACGGTGGGAAGGACAATACAGAAAGCTCTCACATGACGGACTCTGCTGATAGCTCGGATGATGTTGACACTGACAGTATATTCTCCACTGGAACTCATGACTTTGACAGAGAAATGTTGGTACCGTCTGATCTAGACTCAAAGACGTGTCAGAGCTCGCAGTCCACAGTCAGTACAAGCGAGAGCCAGAAAGAGGATAAGAAAGAGCAATCAATTGAGACCAATGAAAGTCCTCCAAACCAAAAAGCAGGGACTAGAGGGAGGTTCAAACAGGTTTTAGAGCGCATCTCAGGCTTCTTCGGCACGCGGCAAACTGGTTGCGAGAATTTACAATCGCAGGCAGACAAGAGTGCCTGTTCAAGTATAAAGCCTCCATCTGTTGGAAACAGCTATAGCTACTTAGAGTCGTCAGAGGACAGCCCGTGCTTGACCACAGATCAGCACCCGACGGGAAAATCAACGCAATCAAAGTTTATTGAGCTTCACAAGGCCTTGGAGCATGTGAGAATGAACGACAAACAGGAAAACAACGAACCAAAACCGTCGAGTAGTGTGTTAGGTCGACTGAATGTTTTCAAACCCTCCAAGTCTATTCTGAAGTTTTCTCCTGGATTCATTGACGATGTAACCAACAAGAAGCCTCAACTAAATATCAAAAGTCCATTGCCCCAGAAGCCATACACAATGGATGTTGACAAATTATCACCAGAAATGAACAAAGGGATGCTTAGCTCTTTGTCTCAAAAGGTTTCAACCTTAGTATCCAGATCCGACGGAACAACAGATTCAGAAACGAGCAAGAGTTCATCTCGCAAGAAGATATCAGTCGGAGCAGTCCCCCATTCATACTCGTTGATTACGAACGACGCAGGAAACCCGCCTGTTTCTCCAAGCTCAATAAAACGCCCCACTTCTCTGGACTTCTCAAAGAAGAGAACACGTTCAAAATGTCGCCGCTCGGACATCCTGAAGAATGTCGCGGGTTTGGAGACTAAGCCTCCGCCACCTCGGGTTGAGAGACCTCGGAAGTTGAGTTTGGTGGAAGCTATGACATTGCTTGGGGACGGGGCCACAGAGGAAAGTGTCGCTGGACGCCTGGATGACTCGGCCAAAGTCGTCTTCGCGGAAATGAAAAGGCTCAACTTTGCTATTAGGCAATTTCCCCGGAGCAGCTTAGACAGCGACGATGACCCCAATGTGAACAAAGCCGGAGGTGAAGCAAGCCACAGAGGCATAGATCCAGTGTTGAGAAACAAGAACATGTCAAGTAGGTCTGAGAAAACAAAACGTTACGCTCAGAGGAGACATTTCTCGGATTCGGAAACAAGTCCCAGGAAAGGTGTTCGGTCTAAAAAGGAGAAAAGCTTTGCGCAAGTGAAGAAAGAACTGAAAGGAAAGTATGAGGACATGTCTAATGTCAGGCGAAAGCGGGTAACATTCGGCAAACCTAACCGCCGCAACATCGTTAGGTTAGCTGAGAGAAGCTTTAGTGAAAACTTTAAACTGAACCAGAGATGCAACAGTACGCCACAGAAGGGCACACCTTGTGGAAACCAGTCCAACAACGCCAGTGGTTGTGACACTGAAGACACGTGCCCTAGTCAGGGAACATCTAAACATCGCGTGTCCACAAATCAGGGCAACCACCGTAGCTTAGATACTATAGCATCGAAGAAAGTAATGTCCAAAGAATCAAACCCACCCAGAACAGGAGCAACAACAGACGTGAGGAAAAGGAAATCAGAACAAAGAGAAGTCAGCGGAAGTAGTAACAAGATGTCTGGAGCTAGTGAGAACCTTTGTAGAGAAGAAGTTACCACGCAGAAGTCAACAGCCAGCCCGCAGACGTCCGCAGACTGTCGCCTGAGCCGGTACTATCACGTCTTCAAGAAAGGAGAGCTGGACCAGCTCATCATGGAGCATGTACCGTCCCTGGACATTGTAGAGACGTTCTACGACCACGGCAACTGGTGCGTCATCGCACGAAAACTGGGACCTGCTCATCAGACGTAAAACCGGCAAGGTGCCAGCGAGGTGCCCCGTGGCCTTTAAGGTGGCCGTCCACAATGCAGGTTTCCCTTGACGCCCGGCCTTGAGGCCTGGGATCATATTGGGCCCAAATGTTGGCCTTTTTGAGACTTGCGCAGGTTGCATTCAGGCCTGGTTCAGGCTTCCTCTGACCTGAGCAGGCCATGCACAGGCGGGCCTAAAGGGAAAACTGCGTAGTGGGTGGGCCCCTTATGTGCCTTAATGGTTGTTTTCCCTATTGAACGGAGCCCTGTGACGTTCTTGGACCGTCAGTGTGTGTACATCTCTTAATCAAACTTGTATGCCTTGTCATTGACTTCATGTTTTCCCCACCCTCGTCTTGACGGAAATGGATGTTAATACATAAGTTCCACCATTCGTGTGACAAAAAGTGTGTCCTTAGACATGTAAAAGTCAATCGAGACTAAAAACAACAAAAAGGCATTTCCAAATGTCATGATCATAAAGATTGACATCGTTGCAGCTGTTCATTGACTGTAAAAATGTTCGCAAAGACTTAAAGCACTACCTCAGACTAATATTATAGCATCGAATAAATGGCAGTGGTTTAGTGCTGTTACCATCATAGTAGCTCCAATTTGTATTCAGCAAGTTTGGCAACTTTGTATTCCCACCCGTGAGTCAATATTGTGGTAGGCCTTTCATGTTCTCTGTTATGTCTACAAAGATAAATGAATGTACTTACAGGCGAGAATTCGTATGTCATGTTCCCTCTTACGTCTGTAAACTTCACAAGACATTTAAATGAATCAGCAACGATGATACTACTCAGTGCTTGGTTTTGACGAACTGAGCTGTTGACCAGTGAAAACCGCTATGTCATCCATCCAATCAAAGTCAGAAAATCATAAGAGTACAATAATAATATGTACTTCACTCTAGTGGTACACTCGTCGTGTTCTAAACGCACTTATCATAATCACTACCATCATTATGACCAATTAATTGTCTTGGACAACATATAAAGACGTAATTAGGTATTTTCACGAGAACACGTGGCCGAGAAAAACAGATGTTAACAACCCTCAGAGGTCACTCAGAAAATGATATTTCTCATATTTTGTACAGCGCTTTCCCTAGCACAACCGCTAGCTCAATCCACTTTACTGAACATATTGACTTGACTTATGCCTCAAGTCTTATGCCTTGTGGAAAGAAGGTCCGCAATATTACAGAATATTACTCAGAATATGTTTCACAAAAGAAAAGTTTGTCCATTGGATAGATTGAACGGTGGTCGGTGACCTTGCCACGCACGTCACGTGACCTCATGAAAATACCTAATTTGCATTTCTTGTTTCCTTGGTAGGGACAGACTTGTGATAAGTATTCCTGGATTGTTACCTTCAATCACGTAGATCTGTTGGTTATAAAGCATATTATTGTAATCCTGTAGATCTAATAGTTATAACATGTTTTATGAAGCATTGGATTCAGCATTCTATGTATTAAGTGTCCATGGCTTTCACCGTACATCTTGTAGATCTAATGGTTATAAAGCATATTGTAATCTCGTAAATCTAATAGTCCACATGTGGTAAAATGTTCACTTTGGTTATAAAGCAAAATATCTTGTAGATCATCTAAACGTTATAAAGTGTGTTATGAAGCATTGAATCCAGCCTTCTATGGTACAAATGTCCACTGATAGCCAAAGATCACGTGTCTGTTGACCTAATTGTCTTCTGTGAACGACCCAGATTGCCTTGACCACGACACTCACGCCTGGTGCCTTCTCTGCAGCATTAACTGATGACATCATCCTCGGTGGCAACTTACACGCCACGCCCCGGAAGCGACGGGTGGGCACCCCCTGAACTCTCTTCTTTGGTTGGTTTTATCGCGTTTCTATTTGGATTTAATTATATGTATGCTAGCAATAGTAGTTTAATATAGGACGAGGATTTTGAAAAATTCGTTTTGACATTCAGTTATCACCGGCTGTACCCATTGTATAAGAACATAATTTTCATTTTGAACTAAGCCGTATTGTCATTTGGGTACATTGCTGTGGAGGTTCCTTGAACACAACCAACCTAGAGCTGCATGAACAATGACGTTACTGTATTTCAATACTTCTGAGCAATAAGTTGTTGTTGTTGTTTTTACGGAATGTCTATCTGTGCCATGTAGGCCTAATTACAGTACATAGCTTTAGCCAGTGGGGATGCACTGATCACGTGACACGGACCCAACACATGTTTAACTAGATCTAGTTCACATATAATGTGTTATGGGAAATTCACTTTGAAGGCCCTACATGGCACAATTTGCCCCGGGGCTGTCTGCATCACATGGCACAGGCAGCCCTGCCTTAAACAAATAATACATGTTTAAACATTAACATAAGAAGAGTGACCAGGACAACGCCCACCCACCACTTCCTGCCATGTGCAACGTGATCGCCTGACTGCTATTGATATCTAGATCTAGACTTACTCTTAGATTTACTCTATGATATTCTACTACAATGGAGTTTATCAGACGGTCTTACTTAACATTACCCCCACACACAAAACTCGAACATAACTTACCGTGGTCTTAACTTGTAGAAACACATTTTCTACACATTTCCCAACTATCCACATATCAAGACTACACATCGTAACTTATTATCTGGGTAACATTTTTACGCGTAGTCTTCTGCGCAACCTGGTGTTGCCTCGTTGTCGTTCATACCAAGTGTGTTCACATTCCAGTTCGTCATTCACAGTGTTCTCAACTTGCGGATGTGGAAAGAAACGTAGCCGACTATGACGTATGTCTAGAGACTGTCCTCTCTAGAGACCTATGGATCTATACCTGTGTCCTTCAATCTACATTATATACTTCGGTTAAAGAAGGAGTTTGAGTTTGAGTTGAGTTTTACACCCCTAGCGACACTATTTAGATCATATAAGAGGTGGGACCTACGTTTTAACGTCCGTCTCTGATAGGACGGGGGTGGACAGCCATGAAAACTGCCCACACGACCCATGTTCAAAATGCCCTCACTGGGATTCGAACCCGGGTCGCCCGCTTGGAAACCAAACGTGTTAAAGAAGGAGATATTAAACTAACTATGTACGTCTAGATCTCCGCCAAAGCTCAAACCGAGACAGTGTTGTTGTGTATACATTCGACATTCGCAACGCAACCCGCCACGCCCACTCCGGAAGAGAAAACAGCCTCTAGGCTCTACGCCTACGTCTGCCTATGTTCCACCAGAGAGGACAGCCTCTTGGCCTACGTCATAGTCGGCTGTGACTGTGTTCACATTCCACTTCGTCTCGTTCAAAATGTTCTCATCATTCTGTCATCATTCCGTTCAACATCACCACCATGCCTATTGTTTACAGTATTGTTTGTTGATCTACTATTTTTACTGTACATTGTACATCGCTTCTTTGTTTACTCACTTACTCACGAGCGCGTTGATACTGGATTTGAAAGAGAGTTGACGTCTGTCATTTGATATTGATAATTAAAACTTTAGTTGTGAGTCTTGGCGAAACATCAAAATCAAATATTTTTTTTCAATCACCATCAGTCACGCGACTTTTTGATACTAGACGACAAAGGTTTAGTGCAATGCTCTCATCGCAGACCTGCGTTAACAATCTGTTAACGTGTCGTAGTGTTTACTGCATTCCTTTTGTTTGTTGTCATTCAATCGTTTGGATTGAAACCGAATGATTCTATATCTTAATCAAGTCAAATATCTTAGTAATAAGACCCAAATTCACGGTCGAGGTAAAAACAAAACAAACAAAAAAACTATCAGGCAGCATCACCACAACTTTCATCACGAAGAAGTCCGATAACTCAATAAATAGTTTACAGATATATATTGTTAATTCTTGGTTGTTTCCCTTTGCAACAGCCCAGAACTACCAGTATGCCTCATTAGGAGGTTGACGTCGCTCAAGAATGAGTCAGGTCTGTCGGGGTAATAGTGACTGTAAAGCACTTTAAACTTGCTGTTGCAGGAGACTATTTTTCTTCTTTTCTATGAATTGAACAAAACAAAAACAAAAGCGGTGGTACATCAGTAGAGTATCAATGAGCCCATCTTCAAAGTTGTTGTGACGACAATGTATATTTGTGGGTGTCTGTGGACATGCATGTTTGTTATTAGGCTGCAAACAGAGTGGATCCATCGTCCGGCTTTGCTGAGAAATGACGTCATCAATGGCATGGAGCCTATAGCGTTGTGTAGAGAACGGAAGTCGATGAACGACGTCATTTCCCAGCAAAAACGGGATGACGGATCCACTCCGTTTGCAACTTTACCTAGTTGTTGTGTACAAACCAACGGTTGTTTATGACATACATACACACATTTACTTTTACATCTGAACAGAACAAACACAACACTACAACAATCACTACTTTACAATTCGCAACAAGCTACAAGCAACACAAATTATGAGAAATAAAGTTTGTACAGACGTGATACACGAAGGTGCTGTTTTCCTTCTTTGTTTTACTTCTCTGTTCCTCTGTCGTACGCTTTGTCAGTGTCAGTGTCAGTGGTCTTATTTGAAATAATGTTAAGGTCGCTTTTTATCTGGGTGGGTGAGGGGTGGGGGATCATCATCATCATCATCATCATCATCATCATCATCATCGTCATCATCATCATCATCATCATCATCACCATCATCATCATC
>JAUELK010220799.1:0-10181 GCA_031471215.1 Gastropteron pacificum | reverse complement strand
GGCGCTTTAGCTTGTGTATAGCGGTACATATGTGACAACAATGTCCGAATAACCTGCGCCTAATAATAAAATGATGATGATGAAGATGATGATGATGATGATGATGATGATGATGATGATGATGATGATGATGACGACGACGACGACGACGACGATGGCGATGGTGATGACGATGACGATGATGATGATTATAATGATGATAATGATGTTGATGATGATGATGATGATGATGATGATGATGATGATGAGGAGTAGGAGGAGGAGGAGGAGGAGGAGGAGGAGGAGGAAGAGGAGGAGGACGAGGAGGAAGAGGAGGAGGACGAGGAGGAGGACGAGGAGGAGGAGGAGGAGGAGGAGGAAGAGGATGATGATGATGATGATGATGATGATGATGACAATGACGATGATGATGAAGACGATGATGACGATGACGACGACGACGACTAACCTCCCTTTGTCGCCTCCTCCACGACGATCAGGATGACCATAGACACCCAGTTGCCCAGCCCTGAGGCAGCCAGGAAGAAACCGGTGAGAAGACCTTGCATGGCTACCGGGGCCTGGTTGTAGGCAAACTCCAGAGCTGGGTGGATGATATAAGTATGTTAATGGTCATATGGGCTATAGATGATGGGCTATGTTCAGAATCATGACGTTCTAGTTATAATATAGGCATATGCAAACTCCAGAGCTAGATGGAAAATGAAGTATGTTCATGAGGTCATGTCACATAATATGGGCTTTAGATGATGGGCAATGTTCAGAATCATGACGTTCTAGTTATAATATAGGCCTATGCAAACTCCAGAGCTGGATGGAAGATATGAGTATGTTAATGGTCGTGTCACATAATTTGGGCTATAGATGATGGGCTATGATCAGAATCATGACGTTTGGGATATATTATAGGCCTATGCAAACTCCAGAGCTAGTGGAAAATTAAGTATTTTCATGAGGTCATGTCACACAATATGGGCTATAGATGGGCTATGATCAGAAGCATGACGTTTTGGGATACATTTCTAAAAGAAGCCGGTGAGCAAACCCTGCATAGCCACCAGGGTTTTGTTGTACGCCAAGTCCAGAGATTAATGGAACATTTGAGTATTTTAATGAGGTCTAGGCAATGTTCACTTACTTTCACTTGGATTACAAACAAATAAAAAACATGTCATGAATACATTTCGCCTCATATCCTCTATCACTTACAACGTTCCGAGTTCTATGCGTTCTCCATTCAAAAAGGACTGATGGCATTATCAACAAATAGGGACAGCCCTTAGTAACACTATATTAATAAGCTTGATATTATGATTACACAAAGACACCAAAGACTACATGTAGTAGTCTTTGGATATAATATAGGGCTATGCAAACTCCAGAGCCAGATGGAATATGTGAGTATTTTTATGAGGGCTGGGTTATGTTCAGAAGCATGACGTTTTGGATCGAACAACACCACTGACCACTTGACCATCAGAAGAAATAAACTGATAGCATGATGGTACTCATGGAAAAAAACTACTTTGTCACATATTTCTCATTGTACCTAGGTGTAAAAAGGGTACCCGGCTGTAGACAGGAAATAAGCTGTCAGAATGTTGGTATGGGAGCCGACCAGGCAGCACTACCAGAATGCCTCCCATGAGGTTGAGATGGCTTTCGGGGTAACAATAGTACGCTGTAAAGCACTTTGAGCCGTATCGTGTACTCACTAGAAACACTGGTGAAAATCTCGCTGGCGCCAATGAGAGCAAACTGAGGGATTTGAACTAGGACACTCATGCTGGAGGCTGTGTAGTTCTGGTCGGCCAGGACTTGAACGTGAGACCCATTGGGACTGAATAGGTCCTCCTTACGGTAGATCTCCACCACCCCGGCCACGGACACTGCCATAGCTGAAATCACCATGCCGATACCTGTGGAGGGTTGGGGGGGGGGGGGGGGGGTCGGGCGGGTCTGAACGATGTTTGTTTGTCCTGAGAGATTCCTGCAGGCTTTTGATCAAAATAGAAATCGTCACAAACAGACTGACAAAGCACAAGTTTGTTGTGAGTATGTTATTTTGTTTAGTTGCTGGGAATATGACGTCATTAATGGCATAGAATTAGTAGTGTTGTATAGAGAACAGGAAGTCCATGTGGATGACGTCATTTTTTCCAAGAAAAAAACGTCAACAGATTTCATCTGTTTGCAATCTTCGTCATTTCATTTACTTGATGCAAAGTAGCAAATGTCAGCATCAATAATGCCATCAACAGCAGCAAATGCCAGCAGCAGCAGCAGCAGCAGCAGCAGCAGCAGCAGCAGCAGCAGCAGCAGCAGAGGCAGCAGCAGCAGCATCATTATAACCATCATAGTATTTTATAGTTTAGATAATATTGACTATTCCAGACAATGGGCAATTCAAAGGAGATCCCAAGAGCTTTAGTAAATAGGATTATTACAAAATTAATTGTAACAACCGTCCACCATCCCCCCGACTTCTCCCCTCCCCATCGTCAGTGATAAAATCGTCATTTTCCTTTATTTTATCATCGCCGCCGTTATTGTATTCACCTATTCTCCTGAGGTACGTCAGAGGCTTGCCGATCTTCTCCATGCAGGGGTAGAGGCCCTTATCTAACACGGGGATGAGGAGGATGATGATGATGGTGTTGAAGACATTCAGAGCGGCAGCTGGGAGGTTGAAGGACCCCATACGGATGTCCATCCTCTCTGCCTGGGCGAAGAATGTGTTGGTCATCTGAGGAGAGGAACGCCATGGGAATGGATAATTATTGGATACTTACTGGGTTATTACTGGATATTTACTGGATAATTACTGGATAATTACTGGATAATTATTGGATAATTACTGGAGAATGACTGGATAGTTACTGGATAATTGCTGGATTATTACTGGATTATTACTGGATAATTACTGGACAATTACTGGATAATTACTGGACAATTACTGGATAAATACTTTTGAGGTCTTCAGGTAGCAGGACCCTGTGTTGGTACAATGGTTAACGTGTTGGGCTAACAGGTTTGGTCTGCTTGTTTCGGATCCCTCATGTGAATTTTGGCCATGGGTCATGTGGGCAGCTTGACTTGAATTGAATATGCTTTCTTTCATACATTGAAATGCGATTAAACTATTTTACATTGCATTGTCTCATTAGACACTAATCAAATTCAAAATGTGTTGGCATAGTTTTGTGATGCACGACCTTGCAAAATATAGTTCACAAGACAAATCAATACTTATACAATTATACATCTATATTTTTTCATAGAATTGGAAGAATTAGCTGGACTGAAAAAAATGACCAACAAAGCTGTATGCATGAAGCTAAAGATGACACGCCAACTGCTTAACCACTATTAAAGTCCACCTTGAGAACAACACAGGACTGGGTGGGAAGACCATGGAACGGATGCTGCAGGAAAGCACAGGACTGAATAACGTGGAGAGTCATAGCACGTTGACATCAGAAACAGTGATGACACAGATTGTATTGTATTGTAGTTGCCTTAGTGTTATGAGCCCCGCTTTTCGCTAAAGTCAACACGCAGTCGCCATAGAGCAGCGCATATCGTCCATTTATGTTTTGGGGGGACGAGGGGGTTTTGACAGGGTTTGAATTTTGATTTTTTGCCCGGACAGCGAACATATCAAGGAGGACAGGGGCTGAAAAAACACTCAAAGTGAACACCAACTTTGAGCTGGCACAGGGTGAGCTTGAACCTCTGACCCCATGATCAACAACTCGGTCTTGGCTGAACGCTCTACCTACCGTGCTAACACGCCATGGTGATTGTCTCAGTAACTCTTTCCCACTTACTTTGGTAATGTTACCACCGGTCAATCTAGCCAGACTTACCTGAGCATAGATGGCCCAGTACATGATGACCAGTGCACAGAAAGGCAGGACCTCGATCACACTGACCACTCCATCCACCAAGTGGTCATCAAATGGACCTCCAAAACTCTTCTTGGCCCCTGACAGAAGGCCGTCCTTCCTGTCATGTGGTAGGCCGCCATTGCCTCGGGGCTTGCGCTGTGTTAGGGGTTGGAGACAAAAAACGAGAGGCTGAATAATCATACTGTGAACTAGTATAGTGGGGTTGTTCAAATATTATCTCACATCTTTTGGGGGAGACTATCCCCACCGTTACATGATTTACTACAAAGGATATAAATAATATGATGGTCTTACAAAGACAATGACCCTTACCCCCACCCCTCGCCCTTTCGACGTGTAAGATTATATTATCTGACATAGTGTTCCATTGCATAGTTCATTAAAGTGCTTGTTTTACCTACAGATTTCTTTCCTCTTTTTTTCTGTTCCTCCTTTACCAAAGCCTACATAAATCGCTCAATGATTTTCTCAAAGCCACTTGAGCTTTAAGAAAGAAAAAAAACACATAGCCTTTGAACTTACCGCCTTTCCAGCTTGCACGATCTGCCAGGCTACAGTCAAGACACTACCTGAAAGGGAGACAATCCGAACATACTTTTAAATCTGAGGAATATAAAGGATTACGTCCCTTTTAAACCTACTTTATAAGAATCGTTAATTTGTTTTGTTTTTACTTAGTCTCTAGTCTTGTTGTACATGTTACCTTTTGGGTCAGTCTTGACAGAGTATGAATTTTTTTCACAATTTCGAGACTTTTTAGTTAGTCTAGTCTTGTCGTATCATGCTACCTTCAGTATCAGTCTTGACGTAATATGAATTTTTTTCTTTTCACTAGTTTGAGACTTTTTAGTTAGTCTAGTCTTGTCAAATCATGTTACCTCTACTTGACGGAGTATGACTACTCACTACTTTGAGACTTTTTAGTCTAGTCTTGTCTCATCATGTTACCTTGAGGGTCTGTCTTGATATAGTATGACTTGACCAACACGAAGATGAAGACAGCCACCAACATACTGGCCAGTGGGACGAAGAAGCCCCATGCAAAACTGACCTCTTGTTGGATGTAGGACACACCGGCGTATGCAATGAAGGCACCCACGTTGATTGTCCAGTAGAACCTGCCAGCAGATATTATCAATCGTCATTATCGTCGATGTTACTTTCATCATACGGTATAATGATAACGGTTGACAAAAAGATGCACGGGGTACATGTTCGGTGTCAAAATGTTCTGACTGAAAGAAGAAGTACGTCTATCGAAGGGCTAGAAACAATAAACGTTTATTTTATACCTTAGAGTATCTAGATCTAGGTATCTGTTCAAGGTATCTACACTGCAGAATGCACCCATTCACAAAGGCTGCAGAATGTTGTTGATAACGACCTTGTCAACCTTTCAGTGTCTGTGTGAATCGTGACAGTGCGTCGGTTCATCTTTGGACATTATAGTAATAAATAATAATAATAGATAGCATTTATATAGCACTTTCCCCCGCTCTACAGCAAGCTCAAAGCGCTTTACAGCCACTATTACCCCGACAGACCTGTTTCATTCCAAAGCTATCTCAACCTCCTGGGAGGCATACTGGTAATTACGAATTTAATAATAATAGTAATAATTATCTAGCGCTCATCCCTCAGTGGGCTCTGAGCGCTTTACAATTTGAATTTAATGTTGAAGAATATAATGGTCTGTTGACTATGATTGCATAATAATCATGTACAATCTAGGTCTAGAGTTGGGAAAATTGCCCATCGTTTGTTTGTTTCTCACGGTCTGTCTTTGACACGCTTCGTGACGCATGGGAATATTGTGAGACGGTTTTTAAAAGTTTTTAGTTCGACAGATTCTGATGTTCTTTCGTTATACTCTGGTCCGGAGGGGTCTTGTGACTGCATTGCACAATTACATGATCAAGGGGCCAATTTGAAGGTCCTCCAGTCTCAGGTTGCAGAGCTAGACTGCCATGGCTCTGTATGTCTATTATACCACTTGAAGAGTGTATAACTCATACCTTGTGCCTGATCACAACAACAACAACAACAACAACAACAACTCGCTATACTCTGTTAAAGTCTGTTGTATGCTTATGATGCTTGTTTGTATGTGTAGAGTGGGGGGGGGGGGGGGGTGAGAGAGAGAGAGAGAGAGAGAGAGAGAGAGAGAGAGAGAGAGAGAGAGATCAACAATGGTGAGAAGAAAGAGACAGACAGAGAGAAAGAAAGAAAGAGAGAGAGAGACACACAGAACAAATGCTGCATGTACATGTTAACACAACTCACGCACTGCAAACAATATCGAGTAAACAGTGACATCTTTATAATTCCAAATAAACTCCACAGTACAGTTCCGTCTTCAATGAGTAATTTCTATGAAATCAAGAAACCGACCTTAGGGCATCAGTGCTAATCAAATAAAACGTTTAGCAATACGTGGAGAAAAGGAAAGCAAATACAAGCTTGATGATAATCAGGGGGGCGTATTCTTTATCATGAATTAATATGTATTTACTTTATTATTCTCATTGTGATGTTGTAACGCCTTGAGCTACTAAAATGCAAATAAATAAATAAATAAATAAAGGCATTATGTTGTATTCATCATTGCTTTTCTCAGGGGCTTGTATGAACTTTTCACTTCATCAACGAGCTTTTAATGTGTCTAAAGTGCAGTGTTGAAATGTAGTCCACTACCTTTGTTTAAATTGAGATGTAGCAGCATTGAATTGGGTGCATCTGTTCAGATTGAACACAGTGTCAAACGAAACCTGAATGGGAGAAGTAGAAATGAAAACACAACGTTTACACTAATGACACTGCAGGCTCTTGCAATGTTTGTTTGTACATATATGTTATGAAAGCTATACAAATAT
The DNA here is from genome assembly GCA_031471215.1 of Gastropteron pacificum. Lineage (NCBI taxonomy): Eukaryota > Metazoa > Mollusca > Gastropoda > Cephalaspidea > Gastropteridae > Gastropteron > Gastropteron pacificum. The sequence continues at coordinate 3,397 of JAUELK010220799.1, read as the reverse complement.
TGTACTATTGTGTTCGGTTAAATAGGTTTTTGTGTTTTGTTTGTGTTAGGGACTCGTACTGGTGTACGTTTATCAATGAGCTTTTGATACTTAAAGTGCAGCATAGAGATTTGTTTGTTTTGTTCAGAAATGAAAGCATAGAATGTTTGGGCATCATTACAACAATAAAATAATTGAAAATAAAGTAAAACGATGTTTAGAAAATTATAGAAATGGATTTTTACATAAGAAAGTTTGGGACAATCTTCTTCTTCAAGGACGAAAATCGAGGGCACCAGAGGAAGGGGTCAACCTAGACGTACATGCAAAGATAACATCAAGGACTGGATGGGAAAACCATGGAATAGATGCTATAGGGATGCACAGGACCGCAAATTGTGGAGAGCCATGGCACGTCGACCTCTGAAACAGAGATGACACGGCAAGAAGAAGAAGAGATATAGATCTACATGAAGCTTGTTTTTTTTCTAAAAGACACGAGTAATGTATTATATCTCTTTTATCAAAGAAAAAATACGATACATTATGTAATACGAATCACGACATTCTTGGTATGCCAGCCCATGCATGACTCTAAAACACCCAAGCATTTTATCAGCTAATCGCCAAGTCCATTATAATAGCTCGTTCAACACAAAAACACATTTTCCTGGAAATTTAAGGTTCTAAAGAATCAGGGTTATTGTTAAAGGGGAAAAAAGACGTCAAACTGTGTTCAAAAACCCAGGCCCATCCTCACACAAGGGGCTAAGGTTTCTTCGTATTATTTTGTCTTGCGTTTGTTTTTGTTGTTTTGTTTTTCGTCTGTCAAATAGCAATACAAACATTGCCGTCTCAAGCCCTGCAAGCTAGGGGATTAAAAGGTGTTGCCGTCGTGAGATCTAGATCTAAATAATGCATTCTAAGCCCACAGGTTTCAAATTAAACCAATAGCTCTAAGCTTTAACATTAAAACACATTTTGTATTTCTTTCTCTTTCTCTCTAGATATATATGTCTAAGCTTCATTCACTTTTCATTCTCAATGGTTCTAAGCGTCAAATGAAACAACATCCTTTTTATTTTCTCCTCCTCCTCCATATAGAAATCTAGATCTAAGCTCTAACATTGAAACAAACTTTTTTTTTTCTTCTTCTCATTCTCAATGGTTCTAAGCTTTAAAAGAAACATCCCTTTTATTTTCATCTAGTCCTCCATAATATAGACCTAAACTTTACCATACAAATGTTTTATTACATTTTCTTCTCATTCGTCTTGTTCACAAAGAACTAATTCGTGTCACCTAAGGCGCCGGACATCTTGACATCTATACGTCCTGAAAGGTGCCCAGAATAAAGGCTAAAAAAAGGTGCCTTTGCCATTTATTAATTTCGATCTAATCCTCCACTTAGTTGACATGGCATGTCCTGGTCGCAACGCGTCCGTGTTTAAAGACATTGACAGAATTGCGGCCGCTTCATTTGTGCTGGGTCACATTGACCGTAACATTCTGTGAATTAAAATTGTTAGAGTTTATGATTCATTTTGAGCATTATAATATCATTTAGTATGTCTTCAATAAAGTCATTTACAATTTTTTTTTTCTGATGATGTTTGGGCATTGTGGTATTTGCATGACATTTGTGCAATGCAGTCACAAGACCCCTCCGGACTAGATGACTGCTATGTGCAATGCAGTCATTGAGTTGGTACTGCCTATATTAATGCAACGTTTGGGACATTTATGGCTACAGACATGATTTCGAACTGAACCAGGTCTATGTCACATCATTTTCTGTAGCCCTGGTGCTTGAACTTGTCTGAAAGAATTCACAAAGTTGACCACAGCACGTAGGCGAATGCCATGTGGTGGAAGGGCTTATGAACATACGCCCTGTGTCCTAAATCTAGTTCAGATTTACCAACAAAATCTTCACCAAAAAGCGGGCCAATCCAGACAACTCCTGTCAGAGGTTCGGTCAGTGTTTGTCCAGCATTGACCTCCCCTGGTCTCAAGTGCAGGACCAACAGTAGAAAGTTGACCCAACGTTCTACCCGTATGGCTGTACTAATAGACCTCGCCACGCAGTCACATACAAGGTTAAGTCAATCTAAGATCCTTGGGCACGATGTCTGAATGTATACTGGACCGACAGCGCATTGAGCCCGCTCTAGAGAGCTACTACGGAATATCGATCGGCTATCACTATTACTCTAGGGTATCGAAAAAACGCCCCCCCCCCTCCCTCCGTGTATTCCTTTTGGGTAATTTTGTGCCCGTCCGGACCAGATGACTGTGCTATGTGCAATGCAGTCATTTAGTTGGTACTGCCTATATTAATGCAAGCAACGTTTGGGTCCAGGTGTATGTCACATCATTGTCTGTAGCCCTGGTGCTTGAACTTAGGTGAAAGAATTCACAAAGTTTACCACGTCACGTGGGCAACTATCTATAATATGATTATGAAGGCCGCCTGTGTGCTATTACTCACTTTAAAGTGCTCCCCCCCCCCCAACCCCACCCCCTCCTTGCACCGGATAATGTACGGATAATCCCACGTCGGTTAATGTGCATCCCCTGCTGGTTTAGTGCTGTGTAATATAGCTTTTCCTCTATAGAAGGGAGCTTAGCCTACACACAGAACGTTTTGTTGGGGTCAATGCACCGTTTATTACCGCTACCACTTCCTTGAGATAGTGCTAAAGGGTGGTCAAACGTTAGGAAACAAATAGATTTTGCGCCTCAGATATTGTGGTCTTTAGGTCATCTGGGTCATATGGGTATGTTGTATTGTCATATCCTGCTCTGTCTCTGTCTCGGTCTCTCTCTCTCTCTCTCTCTCTCTCTCACACACACACACACACACACACTCACACACACACACACACACACACACACATACACACAGACAGAGAGAGAGAGAGACAAAGAGAGAGAGACAGAGGAAGAGAGAGAGAGAGAGAGAGAGAGGGAGGGAGAGAGAGAGAGAGAGAGAGAGGGAGAGAGAGAGAGAGAGAGAGAGAGAGAGAGGGAGAGAGATATTTGGAGAGATAAAGAGATATCAAAGAGCCAGAGAAAAAAAGCCAGCCAAATAAAGAGAGATTCTGACACGAAACGACAAAATATGATCAGAGTTAAGACAATAATAATTTGCAAAACGAATACGAAAACCTAAAAAGCTATTATCGGTCCATAGTAATTTTCTTCGCAAAGTAAAATATACTCACATCTTTCAGAGAGAGAGAGAGAGAGAGAGTGAGAGAGAGAGAAAGAGACATAGAGACAGAGAGACAGAGACAGCGAGATAGATAGATAGATAGATAGATAGAGAGAGAGAGAGCGAGAGAGAGAGAGAGAGGGAGAGAGAGAGAGTGAGAGAGAGAGAGAGAGAGAGAGAGAGAGAGAGAGAGAGAGAGAG